>JAVKPL010000567.1:0-15154 GCA_032173675.1 Gastrolobium villosum
AATGCCCCGGCGGTGTTCATGGACTATATGAACCGCATTTTCAAACCGTTTTTGGACCAGTTTGTAATTGTTTTTATTGATGATATTTTGATCTACTCTAAGAGTAAGGAGGAGCACGTTGACCATTTGAGGACTGTGTTGCAGGTGTTGAAAGATAAGAAGTTATATGCTAAACCGTCTAAGTGTGAATTCTGGTTGTCCGAGGTGCAATTTTTGGGTCATGTTATTTCTGCAAGTGGTGTTGCAGTGGATCCAAGCAAGATTGAAGCGGTGAGTGACTGGGAACGACCTAAAACTGTGACTGAAATTAGAAGTTTTCTGGGGCTTGCTGGCTATTATCGCCGATTTATACAGGGATTTTCTGCAATGGTTCTACCGTTGACCCGATTGACACGGAAGGATACTCCTTTTGTGTGGACCCAGGAATGTGAGGACTGCTTTCTGCTACTTAAAGAGAAATTGACTACTGCTCCGGTGTTGACTTTACCTGATCCGGAGGTATTATATTGCTATTGTATTTGCCTTGAAAATTTGGAGGCACTTTCTGTATGGGATGAAATTTGCTGTGTTTAGCGACCATAAAAGCTTGAAATATTTATTTGATCAGAAGGAGCTGAACATGAGGCAGCGTAGATGGGTTGAATTCTTGAAAGATTATGACTTTGAGCTGAAATACCACCCGGGAAAGGCTAATGTTGTGGCAGATGCACTGAGTAGGAAGTCTGTCAACTTATCTCATATGATGATGTGGGACAATGAAGTGATTGAGCAATTCCGTGATATGAAAATAACGGATTTCTTTGCAGGAAGAATGTGTGATATGGAGTTGACTCGGATTGAGAACGAGCTACACGAGAAGATTAAAGAGACTCAGATTCGCAATGAAAGTATAAAGTATTTGAAAGGCCAGAGTGGCATATCTGTTAATGAACAGGGATTATTATTATATCAGGGCAGGATTGTTGTGCCCAAGGAACTTGCAGAGGAAGTGATGACTGAGGCCCATAAGGGTCAATATGCTATCCACCCAGGTGCCACGAAGATGTACCAAGATCTGAAAGTTAAGTTCTGGTGGCCTGGGATGAAAAGAGATGTTGCCGAGTACGTATCTAAGTGCTTGGTGTGTCAAAAAGTGAAAATAGAGCATCAGAAACCGGCTGGATTACTTCAGCCGCTGGATATACCTGAATGGAAATGGGAGAGTATTTCAATGGATTTTGTAGTTGGATTGCCGAGGACTCAAGCTGGTTATGATTCGATTTGGGTTATTGTGGACCGACTCACGAAGTCTGCACATTTTCTACCAGTACGAGTGGACTACACTACAGAGAAGTTAGCTACATTGTATGTAAAGGAGATTGTTAGACTCCATGGGATACCGATTAGCATTGTGAGTGATCGGGACCTAAAGTTTACTTCGCGATTTTGGGGAGCTTTGCAGCAGGCTTTTGGCACTCAGCTTCGACTGAGCACTGCTTATCACCCGCAGACTGATGGTCAGACTGAGAGGACCATACAGACACTTGAGGATATGCTGAGAGCTTGCACACTGGAACAGGGTAATGCCTGGGATAGGTACTTACCACTGGTGGAGTTTTCTTATAACAACAGTTTTCATTCCAGTCTGGGTATGGCACCGTATGAGGTTTTGTATGGCAGGAGGTGTCGTACGCCCACTTGTTGGACTGAGGTAGGCGATAAAGAAAGATTTGGTCCGGATTTTGTGCAGGAAACGACAGTGCAAATTGAAATGATCAGGGAAAAATTGAAACAGACACAGAATCGGCAGAAAAGTTACTATGACAATAAGCATAGACCGCTGGAATTTGAGGAAGGTGACCATGTTTTTGTACGGTTATCTCCGGTCACAGGTGTTGGCCGTGCGTTGGGTGTGAGGAAGCTGAGTCCACGGTTTATTGGGCCGTATCAGATTATGAAAAGAGTAGGATTGGTGGCCTATCAGCTTGCCTTACCCCCGCAGTTGTCTAATTTACATGATGTTTTTCATGTGTCGCAGTTGCGACGTTATGTTCCGGATGAATCACATGTGGTGATGCCGGACAATATTGAAATCAGGGAGAACTTGAAGACTCCCATTGGTCCTATTGCAGTTTTGGATCGCAGTGAAAAGCGATTGAGAAGTAAAGTGATTCCCATGCTGAAGATTCAGTGGGAAGGCCGCACACCTGAGGAGGCTACTTGGGAGCGGGAGGACGAGATTCTCCGGCTGTATCCTGAGTTAGCGAGCAGGTATGATTTAATTTTGCGGACAAAATTTCAAAAAGGTGGGGTGAATATAACACCTCATATATTTAAATGTTTATTTTTATATTGTATTGTGAAATGAAAGTTGGTGGATTAGTGAAAATCCAAGGTTTATGGCCAAAAAGGGCAAAAAGGGCAAAATGGTAATTTGCCAACCGTGTGTTATGAGGCTTAAATACTGAGTTAGAGATTTCATATGACAAAAGTAATGCTGGAAATGGAATCAGGACGGAAAATTGAGTGAATAGGCAAATTTGGGAAAAATTGATGAATAGTGAATTTTTAGTGTTAAAATACTGAGGTGTGAGTGTACCAATAGGTGTGAAATTTTTATCATTATTTGGAGAAAGAAAAATATGTCATGGACTGGAAAAATATTTAGATTAAGGATTTGTGATCGGAAATTTCATCGGAGTTAAAGT
This sequence comes from Gastrolobium villosum, assembly GCA_032173675.1. Classification (NCBI taxonomy): domain Eukaryota; kingdom Viridiplantae; phylum Streptophyta; class Magnoliopsida; order Fabales; family Fabaceae; genus Gastrolobium; species Gastrolobium villosum. The sequence goes on from JAVKPL010000567.1 coordinate 2,688, forward strand.
TAGATCGCGTGTGGGACCCGTGTGACCGAAGTCACTTGGCCCCACCTCCTTTTCTTTCCTTCTTTCCTCCCTTTTTCCTTGTTCCTGCGCGCTCACACAGTGAGGAGAAGCCAAAGACACCATTTCTTCCCATTTCTTCCATTTCTTCGTTTCTCCACCGAATCGCTTGATTTTGGTGTTGAAATCTATCGTAAACAACCTTCCAAAGCCATTGGTGGCACTTAGAAGCCTTGAATCCATCTCTTTGGCCGCGTTTTTGAGCAACTCAGATTCGACCCACTTTGATTTTTGGAGATTTCTTGGAGTTTTGAGCTTCAAATGGTTTAGTGAAGCCTTGGTGGTAATCATACAACACATTGTAAGTATATTTGTGGTCTTTTGATGGTTGATTTCTTAGATCTATGAAATTGTGTTCAAAGCTTTGATTTTAGATGTGTGATGATAGAGAGCCCAAATGGAAAAATGCTATTAGATGAAAAGGCCTTAGAATCATGTTTGTAAGCTAGAAATGCTATGTTAATTTTTGGTGAAAAATATTGGTTTTTTAACTTAGAGGAATTTGAGGAATTTTCATGAAAAATGAGTTTTGGTGTAATTTGGATTTGATGATTGTTGTAGGGTGCCTCACACGGTTGGAATTGTGAAAAGTTAAATTGGAGCATACGTTTGGAACGGATTGCTAAGTATTGAGGTAAACTCTTGGAACTTGGGTTTAATCCCTAGTGAGCTCCACCACACCTAGAGGAAGGTTGTGGTTGGATTATGTAGTGATGACATGATGTGTTTGTGTGCTTGTATGCATATTGCTTGTATTGTGTGAAAATTGTGTGGTCACTGGCCAGTTGACGAGTGGAGTTTGGACATCCGCTGGATTCATCCTTGTGAGAATTCCAGTCGGGTATTGCCGTGGAGTCGACTCTGGGAGCGGCGCCAGGATGATCCAAACGTGGGACGTCCGCCGGATAGGGCTCATGAGGAGTTCCGGTTGGGTATTGCCATGGAGTCGTCTCAACCATGGGAGAGGCGCCAGGACTGTCTCGGGAGTTATATGATGGAGTCCTTGAACATGAATCCATGAGTGGATGTTCTTGGGTGTCTCCAGGTGGATGGTGATATTGTTTTACTTGCATATCATATTATGTCATTTTGATACATTTTAGTGAGCCATGGAGTGGAGAGAGCCTCTAGCTCCATTGGTTTACTGAGATATATCCGTATATCTCACCCCGTGTTTGGGGGACCACATTTCAGGTCACTATGAGCCGGGAGGAGCTTCGGGCAAGAAGCCCGTATAGTGGACGTTGGATTGGCATGCGGTGCATTGGGATTGCATGACCTTTTGGAGGAGTTTATGGAGTGCACATAGCATACCATTAGTATTTTGAGACTTAGGTCATGAACATATTGCATGATGTTATTTCCATGCTTTTGTTAGTGTTCATGGGCATATGCTAAGTCTTGTTATGTTTTATTATTCATGGCTTGGATAACTGTATATTTTGAGTGAGCATGGGACTTGTCCATTACCACATTCATAGCCTTGAAGTCTTGATGAGTAATGTTGTAAAAATGGTCCATATTTGCATGTAAATGGCCATTATTTTGAGGATGATGTAAATGATGTTAACTTAAGGAAAATGCATGATGGAAGGGCCTAGAGCCAACATTAGGACATGATTACGTGTTATGTGGAGTACCAAGGGGTTAGGGATGGATTACACACCCTTTTTGGGGCTCAAAACTGCTGTAATCTGTCATTTTGCTGCATAGTAATCGATTACCCAAGCATGGTAATCGATTACCATGCAACAGGGGACGAAAAATTGGCTACTGTCTGCACTGGTAATCGATTACTGGCCTTTGGTAATCGATTACCATGTGAGGTAATCGATTACCCAAAGTTGGTAATCGATTACCAGAACAGAGGATGAAGAATTTTGGCTACTGCCTCATTTTTGACTGGTGGTAATCGATTACCACCCACTGGTAATCGATTACCACAGTGTAATTTTCGAAAATTCAGGTTTTTCTAGACTAAAAGAAAGGGGTATAACTTGATGGGTAGAACTCCAAATGGTACGTGGTTTGAAACCACGCGTAGATAACGTAAAGGACTACAACTTGGTAAAATGAGAGAGTAAGATGGTGAGTTTAAATGAATTGAATAAAAAGAAAGGTTTAGGATGTTAGAAAGTGTATGATTCCGCAAATGGCATTTACAATTATAGTGTGGCTTTAATTGATTACGGAGAATGTATTGATGTAAAAGAAAAGGAATATGTTAAAAGAAAAATTTGCCCGTAATTTAATTAATCTAATCACTGTGATTGTAACTGCGCTTAATATCATAATCAATGTTAACAATACCGGTGTACAACGGGCTGTTACATTTTATGGTATCAGAGCAGTTTTGTTTAGGGAACTCTGATTGTTGTGTGTGTTGTATCTTGTGTGCCATAGCTATCTGTGAACTATTTATGATTAATGTGTATGTGATTCCTCAGTGTGGGTCTGATCAACTCATTCCTTTGTGTTACATGTACAGATATCATGAGTAGGGCACGAGGTCGCCGTGGGGCACGTGGTGCAGGTCCTTTGCCACCGGATCCGGTCACTGCAGTCCTGAATGCTCTGCAGGCGGAAACGGCTGCAAATAGAAATATGACTGAGAACCTGATGAAAGCTAATCAGGATATGATGCAGGCCTTTATGGCTGAGATGAGGGCGGATAGAGGTCGTCCTAGGAGGGAAAATACACCTCCACACACGGCTACGGTGACTCCTACACCGACGCCATCTGTTACTCCTCAACAGGGGGGAGTGGGGCTAGTCACCACACTGGTGAGGCTAGTCATCATACTACTACCGACCCTAGTTATGTTCCTGATCCGTCATCTGTCGCCCAATCTACTGGGGCTGCTGGGCAGGTGCTTGATAATGCTGACGATGAGCGTAGGCTCATATCTTTTAGGAAACATAAGCCACCCGCATTTTTGGGGTCAAGGGACCCAAAGGAGGTCACTGCTTGGTTGAGGGGTATGGACAAGATTTTTCAAGTTATGAGATGCCAAGATCCGCAGAAGTTATTGTATTCTGTTTATATGCTGGAGGGTGATGCCCAAGAGTGGTGGGACAATGTGTCTCGCCCATTTGTTATTCAGGGTGAGGTTCTTACTTGGACTATGTTTGAAGGATTATTTCATGAAGAATATTTTCCCCGCGATGTTCGGGAGGCAAAGCAAGGTGAATTTGATAATCTGGTACAGGGAGTTATGACTGTGGATGCCTATGTGGCAAAATTTAATGAGCTTGTGAAGTTTGCTAATTATGGAGGTACTCTACCTACTCCTGAGTTCTTGTCAGCTAAATTCCAAAGAGGGCTGAGTGAGAAGATTGCTAAAAGGATGTCAAACACTGCGGTGAGGAACTTTGCTGATTTGGTGACCCAATGTAAGAGGGTCGAGACTGTTTATGGAAGGTATCCGAAATCTGATTCGGCAAAAGAGCAAGATGTTAAGAGGACACCTGGTCCTTCTGGTAATACTAACAGAGGAGGTTTCAATAATAATAATAGAGGTAGGGGGTTGCATGTGAGGCAGCCTCCTGGTCAGTTCAAGAGGGGTGGAAATACTGGTGGTGGTGGTGCTTCGAACAGATATTTTACCCCACAATGTGGGAAGTGTGGGAAATACCACAGAGGTGTATGTGGTGCTGGTACGTCGAACTGTTTCAGATGTGGTCAGAGTGGCCACTTTGCTAGGAATTGTACATCATCTTCGGGGCAGGCTGCGAATCTGCAGGCCTTGCCGCCAGCTACTACTACTGCTGCTGCTATTGCTGTCGTTCCTACTGTGGGACGAGTTTATACTACTAATGCGCAACGTACTGAAAAGGCTCCGAATTTGGTTAAAGGTATAATTTTTCTCTCTAATGTTGATTTATCTGTGTTGTTTGATTCGGGAGCGACACATTCATTTGTGGCGGACTATGTGGCTAAGGCGTTGGACTTAAAGGTAACACGGATGGTTCCTCCGATGCGTATTACTACCGCTACAGGAGAGGTTAGTGAGTCGTCTTGGATCTGTGAAGATGTGAAGTTTACTTATTTAGGCAGGGGTTATACCATTGATTTAATTATCTTACCCCTGGCCTCTGTTAATTTGATTTTGGGGATGGATTGGTTGTCTCGGAACTGCGCAATGATTGATTGCTGCGGAAAGAGGTTGTTGCTATCTCACGAGAGGCCGTCTGTTTGTCCGTCTTTGTATTTGTCTGTCAGTCAGACTGTGAAAGCCTTGAAGGCTGGAGATCTGGGTTATGTCTTGTTGGGCGGATTGGTGGGTGATAAAAAGGAAGAGATTTCTGCTATACCAGTTGTTAATGAGTTTGAGGATGTATTTCCGGATGAGATACCGGAATTTCCGCCAGAGAGAGAGATTGAATTCTCGATTGATTTATTGCCTGGTGTGGGGCCGATCTCCTTGGCTCCATACCGGATGTCGCCACTTGAGTTGGCTGAGTTGAAGAAACACATTGAAGAATTGTCTGCGAAGAATTTTATTAGGCCGAGTGTGTCTCCGTGGGGAGCACCGGTTATATTTGTAAAGAAAAAGGATGGTAGCATGAGATTGTGCACTGACTACCGACAGCTGAATAAAGTGACTATTAAGAACCGGTACCCATTACCGCGTATTGATGATTTATTAGATCAGTTGAGGGGTGCCTGTGTATTTTCAAAGATTGATCTCCGGTCCGGATATCACCAGATTCGGATTAAACCGGAGGATGTGCCTAAAACAGCTTTCCGATCCAGATATGGACATTTTGAATATCAAGTGATTCCTTTTGGGCTTACTAATGCCCCGGCGGTGTTCATGGACTATATGAACCGCATTTTCAAACCGTTTTTGGACCAGTTTGTAATTGTTTTTATTGATGATATTTTGATCTACTCTAAGAGTAAGGAGGAGCACGTTGACCATTTGAGGACTGTGTTGCAGGTGTTGAAAGATAAGAAGTTATATGCTAAACCGTCTAAGTGTGAATTCTGGTTGTCCGAGGTGCAATTTTTGGGTCATGTTATTTCTGCAAGTGGTGTTGCAGTGGATCCAAGCAAGATTGAAGCGGTGAGTGACTGGGAACGACCTAAAACTGTGACTGAAATTAGAAGTTTTCTGGGGCTTGCTGGCTATTATCGCCGATTTATACAGGGATTTTCTGCAATGGTTCTACCGTTGACCCGATTGACACGGAAGGATACTCCTTTTGTGTGGACCCAGGAATGTGAGGACTGCTTTCTGCTACTTAAAGAGAAATTGACTACTGCTCCGGTGTTGACTCTACCTGATCCGGAGGGTGAGTTTGTATTATATTGTGACGCTTCTAAGAAAGGTTTAGGGAGCGTGCTGATGCAGGAAGGAAAAGTGATTGCATATGCGTCTAGGCAGTTAAGGCCACATGAAGAGAATTATCCGACGCACGACTTAGAATTGGCTGCTATTGTATTTGCCTTGAAAATTTGGAGGCACTTTCTGTATGGGATGAAATTTGCTGTGTTTAGCGACCATAAAAGCTTGAAATATTTATTTGATCAGAAGGAGCTGAACATGAGGCAGCGTAGATGGGTTGAATTCTTGAAAGATTATGACTTTGAGCTGAAATACCACCCGGGAAAGGCTAATGTTGTGGCAGATGCACTGAGTAGGAAGTCTGTCAACTTATCTCATATGATGATGTGGGACAATGAAGTGATTGAGCAATTCCGTGATATGAAAATAACGGATTTCTTTGCAGGAAGAATGTGTGATATGGAGTTGACTCGGATTGAGAACGAGCTACACGAGAAGATTAAAGAGACTCAGATTCGCAATGAAAGTATAAAGTATTTGAAAGGCCAGAGTGGCATATCTGTTAATGAACAGGGATTATTATTATATCAGGGCAGGATTGTTGTGCCCAAGGAACTTGCAGAGGAAGTGATGACTGAGGCCCATAAGGGTCAATATGCTATCCACCCAGGTGCCACGAAGATGTACCAAGATCTGAAAGTTAAGTTCTGGTGGCCTGGGATGAAAAGAGATGTTGCCGAGTACGTATCTAAGTGCTTGGTGTGTCAAAAAGTGAAAATAGAGCATCAGAAACCGGCTGGATTACTTCAGCCGCTGGATATACCTGAATGGAAATGGGAGAGTATTTCAATGGATTTTGTAGTTGGATTGCCGAGGACTCAAGCTGGTTATGATTCGATTTGGGTTATTGTGGACCGACTCACGAAGTCTGCACATTTTCTACCAGTACGAGTGGACTACACTACAGAGAAGTTAGCTACATTGTATGTAAAGGAGATTGTTAGACTCCATGGGATACCGATTAGCATTGTGAGTGATCGGGACCTAAAGTTTACTTCGCGATTTTGGGGAGCTTTGCAGCAGGCTTTTGGCACTCAGCTTCGACTGAGCACTGCTTATCACCCGCAGACTGATGGTCAGACTGAGAGGACCATACAGACACTTGAGGATATGCTGAGAGCTTGCACACTGGAACAGGGTAATGCCTGGGATAGGTACTTACCACTGGTGGAGTTTTCTTATAACAACAGTTTTCATTCCAGTCTGGGTATGGCACCGTATGAGGTTTTGTATGGCAGGAGGTGTCGTACGCCCACTTGTTGGACTGAGGTAGGCGATAAAGAAAGATTTGGTCCGGATTTTGTGCAGGAAACGACAGTGCAAATTGAAATGATCAGGGAAAAATTGAAACAGGCACAGAATCGGCAGAAAAGTTACTATGACAATAAGCATAGACCGCTGGAATTTGAGGAAGGTGACCATGTTTTTGTACGGTTATCTCCGGTCACAGGTGTTGGCCGTGCGTTGGGTGTGAGGAAGCTGAGTCCACGGTTTATTGGGCCGTATCAGATTATGAAAAGAGTAGGATTGGTGGCCTATCAGCTTGCCTTACCCCCGCAGTTGTCTAATTTACATGATGTTTTTCATGTGTCGCAGTTGCGACGTTATGTTCCGGATGAATCACATGTGGTGATGCCGGACAATATTGAAATCAGGGAGAACTTGAAGACTCCCATTGGTCCTATTGCAGTTTTGGATCGCAGTGAAAAGCGATTGAGAAGTAAAGTGATTCCCATGCTGAAGATTCAGTGGGAAGGCCGCACACCTGAGGAGGCTACTTGGGAGCGGGAGGACGAGATTCTCCGGCTGTATCCTGAGTTAGCGAGCAGGTATGATTTAATTTTGCGGACAAAATTTCAAAAAGGTGGGGTGAATATAACACCTCATATATTTAAATGTTTATTTTTATATTGTATTGTGAAATGAAAGTTGGTGGATTAGTGAAAATCCAAGGTTTATGGCCAAAAAGGGCAAAAAGGGCAAAATGGTAATTTGCCAACCGTGTGTTATGAGGCTTAAATACTGAGTTAGAGATTTCATATGACAAAAGTAATGCTGGAAATGGAATCAGGACGGAAAATTGAGTGAATAGGCAAATTTGGGAAAAATTGATGAATAGTGAATTTTTAGTGTTAAAATACTGAGGTGTGAGTGTACCAATAGGTGTGAAATTTTTATCATTATTTGGAGAAAGAAAAATATGTCATGGACTGGAAAAATATTTAGATTAAGGATTTGTGATCGGAAATTTCATCGGAGTTAAAGTTAGATCGCGTGTGGGACCCGTGTGACCGAAGTCACTTGGCCCCACCTCCTTTTCTTTCCTTCTTTCCTCCCTTTTTCCTTGTTCCTGCGCGCTCACACAGTGAGGAGAAGCCAAAGACACCATTTCTTCCCATTTCTTCCATTTCTTCGTTTCTCCACCGAATCGCTTGATTTTGGTGTTGAAATCTATCGTAAACAACCTTCCAAAGCCATTGGTGGCACTTAGAAGCCTTGAATCCATCTCTTTGGCCGCGTTTTTGAGCAACTCAGATTCGACCCACTTTGATTTTTGGAGATTTCTTGGAGTTTTGAGCTTCAAATGGTTTAGTGAAGCCTTGGTGGTAATCATACAACACATTGTAAGTATATTTGTGGTCTTTTGATGGTTGATTTCTTAGATCTATGAAATTGTGTTCAAAGCTTTGATTTTAGATGTGTGATGATAGAGAGCCCAAATGGAAAAATGCTATTAGATGAAAAGGCCTTAGAATCATGTTTGTAAGCTAGAAATGCTATGTTAATTTTTGGTGAAAAATATTGGTTTTTTAACTTAGAGGAATTTGAGGAATTTTCATGAAAAATGAGTTTTGGTGTAATTTGGATTTGATGATTGTTGTAGGGTGCCTCACACGGTTGGAATTGTGAAAAGTTAAATTGGAGCATACGTTTGGAACGGATTGCTAAGTATTGAGGTAAACTCTTGGAACTTGGGTTTAATCCCTAGTGAGCTCCACCACACCTAGAGGAAGGTTGTGGTTGGATTATGTAGTGATGACATGATGTGTTTGTGTGCTTGTATGCATATTGCTTGTATTGTGTGAAAATTGTGTGGTCACTGGCCAGTTGACGAGTGGAGTTTGGACATCCGCTGGATTCATCCTTGTGAGAATTCCAGTCGGGTATTGCCGTGGAGTCGACTCTGGGAGCGGCGCCAGGATGATCCAAACGTGGGACGTCCGCCGGATAGGGCTCATGAGGAGTTCCGGTTGGGTATTGCCATGGAGTCGTCTCAACCATGGGAGAGGCGCCAGGACTGTCTCGGGAGTTATATGATGGAGTCCTTGAACATGAATCCATGAGTGGATGTTCTTGGGTGTCTCCAGGTGGATGGTGATATTGTTTTACTTGCATATCATATTATGTCATTTTGATACATTTTAGTGAGCCATGGAGTGGAGAGAGCCTCTAGCTCCATTGGTTTACTGAGATATATCCGTATATCTCACCCCGTGTTTGGGGGACCACATTTCAGGTCACTATGAGCCGGGAGGAGCTTCGGGCAAGAAGCCCGTATAGTGGACGTTGGATTGGCATGCGGTGCATTGGGATTGCATGACCTTTTGGAGGAGTTTATGGAGTGCACATAGCATACCATTAGTATTTTGAGACTTAGGTCATGAACATATTGCATGATGTTATTTCCATGCTTTTGTTAGTGTTCATGGGCATATGCTAAGTCTTGTTATGTTTTATTATTCATGGCTTGGATAACTGTATATTTTGAGTGAGCATGGGACTTGTCCATTGCCACATTCATAGCCTTGAAGTCTTGATGAGTAATGTTGTAAAAATGGTCCATATTTGCATGTAAATGGCCATTATTTTGAGGATGATGTAAATGATGTTAACTTAAGGAAAATGCATGATGGAAGGGCCTAGAGCCAACATTAGGACATGATTACGTGTTATGTGGAGTACCAAGGGGTTAGGGATGGATTACACACCCTTTTTGGGGCTCAAAACTGCTGTAATCTGTCATTTTGCTGCATAGTAATCGATTACCCAAGCATGGTAATCGATTACCATGCAACAGGGGACGAAAAATTGGCTACTGTCTGCACTGGTAATCGATTACTGGCCTTTGGTAATCGATTACCATGTGAGGTAATCGATTACCCAAAGTTGGTAATCGATTACCAGAACAGAGGATGAAGAATTTTGGCTACTGCCTCATTTTTGACAGGTGGTAATCGATTACCACCCACTGGTAATCGATTACCACAGTGTAATTTTCGAAAATTCAGGTTTTTCTAGACTAAAAGAAAGGGGTATAACTTGATGGGTAGAACTCCAAATGATACGTGGTTTGAAACCACGCGTAGATAACGTAAAGGACTACAACTTGGTAAAATGAGAGAGTAAGATGGTGAGTTTAAATGAATTGAATAAAAAGAAAGGTTTAGGATGTTAGAAAGTGTATGATTCCGCAAATGGCATTTACAATTATAGTGTGGCTTTAATTGATTACGGAGAATGTGTTGATGTAAAAGAAAAGGAATATGTTAAAAGAAAAATTTGCCCGTAATTTAATTAATCTAATCACTGTGATTGTAACTGCGCTTAATATCATAATCAATGTTAACAATACCGGTGTACAACGGGCTGTTACATTTTATGGTATCAGAGCAGTTTTGTTTAGGGAACTCTGATTGTTGTGTGTGTTGTATCTTGTGTGCCATAGCTATCTGTGAACTATTTATGATTAATGTGTATGTGATTCCTCAGTGTGGGTCTGATCAACTCATTCCTTTGTGTTACATGTACAGATATCATGAGTAGGGCACGAGGTCGCCGTGGGGCACGTGGTGCAGGTCCTTTGCCACCGGATCCGGTCACTGCAGTCCTGAATGCTCTGCAGGCGGAAACGGCTGCAAATAGAAATATGACTGAGAACCTGATGAAAGCTAATCAGGATATGATGCAGGCCTTTATGGCTGAGATGAGGGCGGATAGAGGTCGTCCTAGGAGGGAAAATACACCTCCACACACGGCTACGGTGACTCCTACACCGACGCCATCTGTTACTCCTCAACAGGGGGAGAGTGGGGCTAGTCACCACACTGGTGAGGCTAGTCATCATACTACTACCGACCCTAGTTATGTTCCTGATCCGTCATCTGTCGCCCAATCTACTGGGGCTGCTGGGCAGGTGCTTGATAATGCTGACGATGAGCGTAGGCTCATATCTTTTAGGAAACATAAGCCACCCGCATTTTTGGGGTCAAGGGACCCAAAGGAGGTCACTGCTTGGTTGAGGGGTATGGACAAGATTTTTCAAGTTATGAGATGCCAAGATCCGCAGAAGTTATTGTATTCTGTTTATATGCTGGAGGGTGATGCCCAAGAGTGGTGGGACAATGTGTCTCGCCCATTTGTTATTCAGGGTGAGGTTCTTACTTGGACTATGTTTGAAGGATTATTTCATGAAGAATATTTTCCCCGCGATGTTCGGGAGGCAAAGCAAGGTGAATTTGATAATCTGGTACAGGGAGTTATGACTGTGGATGCCTATGTGGCAAAATTTAATGAGCTTGTGAAGTTTGCTAATTATGGAGGTACTCTACCTACTCCTGAGTTCTTGTCAGCTAAATTCCAAAGAGGGCTGAGTGAGAAGATTGCTAAAAGGATGTCAAACACTGCGGTGAGGAACTTTGCTGATTTGGTGACCCAATGTAAGAGGGTCGAGACTGTTTATGGAAGGTATCCGAAATCTGATTCGGCAAAAGAGCAAGATGTTAAGAGGACACCTGGTCCTTCTGGTAATACTAACAGAGGAGGTTTCAATAATAATAATAGAGGTAGGGGGTTGCATGTGAGGCAGCCTCCTGGTCAGTTCAAGAGGGGTGGAAATACTGGTGGTGGTGGTGCTTCGAACAGATATTTTACCCCACAATGTGGGAAGTGTGGGAAATACCACAGAGGTGTATGTGGTGCTGGTACGTCGAACTGTTTCAGATGTGGTCAGAGTGGCCACTTTGCTAGGAATTGTACATCATCTTCGGGGCAGGCTGCGAATCTGCAGGCCTTGCCGCCAGCTACTACTACTGCTGCTGCTATTGCTGTCGTTCCTACTGTGGGACGAGTTTATACTACTAATGCGCAACGTACTGAAAAGGCTCCGAATTTGGTTAAAGGTATAATTTTTCTCTCTAATGTTGATTTATCTGTGTTGTTTGATTCGGGAGCGACACATTCATTTGTGGCGGACTATGTGGCTAAGGCGTTGGACTTAAAGGTAACACGGATGGTTCCTCCGATGCGTATTACTACCGCTACAGGAGAGGTTAGTGAGTCGTCTTGGATCTGTGAAGATGTGAAGTTTACTTATTTAGGCAGGGGTTATACCATTGATTTAATTATCTTACCCCTGGCCTCTGTTAATTTGATTTTGGGGATGGATTGGTTGTCTCGGAACTGCGCAATGATTGATTGCTGCGGAAAGAGGTTGTTGCTATCTCACGAGAGGCCGTCTGTTTGTCCGTCTTTGTATTTGTCTGTCAGTCAGACTGTGAAAGCCTTGAAGGCTGGAGATCTGGGTTATGTCTTGTTGGGCGGATTGGTGGGTGATAAAAAGGAAGAGATTTCTGCTATACCAGTTGTTAATGAGTTTGAGGATGTATTTCCGGATGAGATACCGGAATTTCCGCCAGAGAGAGAGATTGAATTCTCGATTGATTTATTGCCTGGTGTGGGGCCGATCTCCTTGGCTCCATACCGGATGTCGCCACTTGAGTTGGCTGAGTTGAAGAAACACATTGAAGAATTGTCTGCGAAGAATTTTATTAGGCCGAGTGTGTCTCCGTGGGGAGCACCGGTTATATTTGTAAAGAAAAAGGATGGTAGCATGAGATTGTGCACTGACTACCGACAGCTGAATAAAGTGACTATTAAGAACCGGTACCCATTACCGCGTATTGATGATTTATTAGATCAGTTGAGGGGTGCCTGTGTATTTTCAAAGATTGATCTCCGGTCCGGATATCACCAGATTCGGATTAAACCGGAGGATGTGCC
>JAVKPL010000568.1:0-15277 GCA_032173675.1 Gastrolobium villosum
CCAAGTCCTCCAACTTCTGATGCTCAAGTCTACTTCGCCTCTTGGAATGAATCTATTTGATAATTAACAATAAAAAACATAAGTTTCACAATCAGTTATGAAGCTATATAAATAAAACCATTGAGCATGTACTTACATGCTCAAAAATACTCTAATTATGCTCACATCTCGAAGAGCTGCAAGTCAGACTCAATACTTTAATGGCAATTTTTTCAGTGCTTTTGTTTGTGTTCCATAAGTCCCCCACCATTGCACTGTAATACAAAATATAATAACTCAATAATATGAATAGTTAAATAAATTGTAATAAGAAAAGCTTAAAGGGATCAAATACTTACGAGGAGACACTTTATCCCTTTGTCTTTGGGCTGAGTCCAAGCCAAAGAGACCCCGAGCTTTCTTATATAGCTCTAATTCATCCATAACTTGGTCCATCTCATCCCCATTTGCATTTAGCCTCTCGAAGCATTTTAAATAACCATTAACCACTTCTAAATCATCATCCAACTTTGGATTAGAATAAAAAAATTGAGGGTTAAGATAATGCCCTGCTGCATACAAAGGATGATGAAGCTAACAATCTCATCTTCTATCAATGATAGCTAAAATATCTTTATACTTATCTTCTTTTCCAGTTCCACAAAATGCGTTTTGAATTGCTTCTTTGGCCCTATCCATTGCTTCATAAATGTAACCCATTGCTGGCTTTTTTCATTGTCAACCATCCTCAGCATACCCACAAGAGGCCCCATAGCCTTAAGACAAAAAAATGACTTCATTCCAAAAAGATGTACTAAGTACAATATCAGTTGCCCTTTTCCCCTTAGGATCTTTAGCAGTCTTACATTTTGACCACTCATCAGAAGTGAACATCTTTTGGAGGTTTTTTCTTGCTTATACAACCTCTGTAATGTCAGGAATATGGTAGCAACCTAGTCACTCCATGCCTCACCAATTTCGTTTTGCTTGTGAACTTCCGCATAATGTTCAATGCCAATGAATGCTTATAAATAAAACCTACTAGATTGATTCCTCTTTTTGTTGTCCTCTTTACTCTATCAAACTTCCCAATGTCTTTTAGCATCAAGTCCAAGCAATTTGTAGCACATGGAGTCCAAAACAAATGAGGTCCTTTGGCTCGTAAAAATTTCCCTAACGTCACAAGCATAAAATTAAATAAGTTCACAAATAAATTGAAATATGAACAATTGAATGAGTTTATTGTCTTACCAGCCAAAACATAATTCTTCCATTGTCGGTCACCACTTGAACAACATTTTGTTCACCAATCTCCATAACAAAATGATATGCCTTCAGCATATAGATATTTCAGAGTAAAAAGAATAAGGATTTGACAGTAATTCAGTAATAAAAGTTATTATTTTTAATGAATTATTAACAATCCATGTTCAGACACACTTTCACTGATTTTTCTGTATTTTTATAGGTTAAGAGGTGAAGAAATTCAAAATTTGAAAAACAAAGAAGGGAAGATCGCGCGAGAGACCAAACAAGGCGCCAAATGATCGCACCACTGTTGAATTCAAAATTTAAATTCAAAAATTGCATTCAAATCTGTTTTAATTTAATATTTCCGTTATACGTTTCTGTAATAAATTGTAATTTAATTCTTCCGTTACGTAAGTGTAATTTAATTCTTCCGTTATGTTTCATCAGAAGGTTATTTTCGTAATTTGCGCGGAAACCCTAATTGGCTGCTATTTTAAGGGGTCATCTACACACATTCAAGGGATTCTACGCTATTCCTCACAATTCAGAAATCAACCGTCACACTTCTGAGAGAAAGTTCGTGTTCTTGAGTTCTTCGAAGTTCTTCAAGTCCTTCGAAGATCTGTTCTAGTTTTTCTTCTTCTTTCTTTTAGTTTTATGTTTTATTTTTCGAGATCAGTCATGACTATGATTGGCTAGATCTCTTTTTATTGTGGTAAGGGTCACAACCCTGAATGTGAACCCCTTGTAGTTTGGATTTAATTTACATGTATTTATCTATTTGAATCTATTTTCCTTCGTTCTTCATCTCTTCGTTCTTTTAGATCTGATCATTCTAACAGATTGCTAGGGTTAGGATTCGCAATAGGAATATTGGGATCCTAATTCCTGATAAGGAGGAAAATAGCTTTTCATGTATGCACTAGGGATAGGCTACTTGAATCGCAAACGTGAAAGATTCACCGATTTATGTGTTTAACCCGAAAAGGAATCACTAAGGAATTAGGGTTCTAATAGGGTTAATAAGGTTAAGATCACTAAGGGATTAGGGCTTAACCAATAAAATAAAAGATGGTGAATCGTTTGATCAATGGGTAAATCGCATGTAAATCTAGATTCAAATTACAAGGTGGGGATCAAACGAGTGTTTGTACTCTTACTGCAATATTTCCGCAATTGTTTTTCAAACCTAATTTTATGCAACTTTGTTCATCTATTTTTAGAAAACCCTAAAAATACGCAATTTACTTTTTAATTTACTTTTTGTTTTAAATCAACACCATTTACCATCTCTCTTGATCCGTTCAACTTAAGGGGACTGGTTATTGTAGTACTTGGTCTACAATCCCTATGGAGACGATACTTTACTTTCTCACTTTATTACTTGGAATGATCAGTACACTTGCCGAGTTCGCAACACAAAAGTATCTAGAAGTTGACATAATTTCTCACTAGTCTTGACATAAGAAGAAGCATCAACACTCTTGACAAACATAGTTCCTGATGGACAATTCACCATGAAATTTATCAAAGTTCCACCCTTCTTATCTGTCCATCCATCAGACATAATAGAACATCCATAGTTTACTCTCTCTATCTCCTGCTTTTTCAATAAGTCCTTCGTGTACTCTAAGTCCTTTTGAAGGAGTGTAACTCTACATTCATGATAAGATGGAACCTTCAAGTGAGGACCATAGTTCCCTATTGCTTCAATCATCAACTTGAAACTTTTAGAGTGTAAAATGTAACGCCCAATTACCAGACCGGTGTGTTATCATCAAATATGATATTAAGCGCAGTTCAATCATAGTAGTTATTTGTAATTACGGGAAAACTTTTTCTTTTTAATATCCTTTGTACCTTTAAAATAAATGTGATCATAACTCAAAAGTTATTGCGGAATTATGAATGTCATAGCTTAATACCAAACAACTCTTATTTAAAGATGCTAAATGATTCCCATGAACCAACAAAGCTTATAACCTATTTTATTCTTGTTCGGTACTAGTGTATTCACTCTTTTAATTATTACTCGATTAATTCCATACTTCCCTTTTGACTCTCATCTCTCACTATGTTATAGCTCTCTTGGTTAGCTACGCTTGGATTCAAACCGCGCTTAAATCGGAGTTCTGTAGCTCGAGTTATGGAAATTTTGCCAAACTGTGTTTGTGCTATTTTCTGGGAGCGCACTTGAGCGCCCAACTGGGAGCTTGAGCACCCAAAGGCAGAAAAATTGGCTCTTTCCATGTATTTCGCGCGCTTGAGCGCCCACTTGGGCGCCCAAGGGCAGGGAATTTTCCTATATTTCTCGTACGTGGCGCGCTTGAGCGCCCTATACCTGATTCAGACTTGATTTTCCTTGTTTTCACCTATTTTCCTTTAACTTGAAACTTCTAGAGTGCAAAATATAACGCCCCGTTACCGGACCGGTGTGTTATCATCAAATATGATATTAAGCGCAATTCAATCACAATAGTTATTTGTAATTACGATAAAACTTTTTATTTTTAATATCGTATGTACCTTTAAAATGCCTGTGATCATAACTCAACAAATATTGCGAAATTATGAATGCCATAGCTTAATACTATAAAACTTACATTTAAAGATGCTAAGTGATTCCCATGAACCAACAAATCTTATAACTTATTTTATTCATGTTCGGTACTAGTGTATTCACTCTTTTCCTTATTACTCGATTAATTCCACACTTCTCTTTTGATTCTCATATCTTATTATGTTATAGCTCTCTTTGTTAGCTACACTTGGGTTCAAACCGCGCTCAAATCAGAGCTCTGTAGCTCGAGTATGGCAATTTTACCAAACTGCGTCTGTGCTATTTTCGGGGAGCGCGCTAGAGCGCCCATCTTGGCGCTTAAGCTCCCAGAGGCAGAAAAATTGACTCTTTCCAGGTATCTCGCGCGCTTGAGTGCCCACTTGGATGCTCGCTTGAGTGCCCACTTGGGCGCTTGAGCGCCCAAGGGCTGGGAATTTTCCTATATTTCTTGTACGTGGCACGCTTGAGCGCCCTATACCTGATGCAGACTTGATTTTCCCTGTTTTCACCTATTTTCCTTTGGGGATTTACCTCCCACTCAGTATGTGACCTAAAAGATAATCTTACATAATGTAATATCTATATATCTATCTTCACATAGTACATTATCTAATAAGTCATTGACCCTTCCATCATATGAATTCTTCAAAATGTATTATGTTTACAACATCAAGTGCTTCAATTAATACCAAGTGGCATAGACAAGTCTCATGCTAACCAAGATTCCAATATACACAATAGGCATGAAATCTAAATCAATTACAAAAGACTTAGAATGTAGTCATGAACACCCAAAAGCATGTAAGTCTCAAAATGCAATATGTTTATGCTCTAAGTCCAAAGCGCTAAATGTAATGCTACGTGCAACAAATAATACTCCTCTAAAATGCCATGCCCTCCATATACACATCATCCAAAACTCCTCTAAGGGGGCCTCTTGCCTGATGGTCCTCCATGCTCACTATGACCTGAAATGATGTCCCCAAATGCGGGGTGAGATATACAAATATATCTCAGAAAACCAAAGGTACTAGAGGATCATTCCACCCCATGGCTCACTCAATGTGCAACAATAAACATCATGTGAAATGCATAATATATGCAATCACAAAAAAACTGGGCTCACATCCAAGAACATCCACACAAGAATTTTGTTCAAGGACCCCATCATATAACTCCCGGGAAGCTTCCTGGTGCCTCTCCCATGGATGAGACGAGCCCATGGCAAAGCCCAACTGGTACTCTTCATGAGCACTATCCAGCGGAAGTCCCACGCTTGGATCATCCTGGTACCGCTCCCAGAGTCGGCCCCACGGCAAAACTCAACCGGAATCCCTAAAGGATATCTCCAGCGGAAGTCCAAACCACACACATCTACTGGCCAGAGATCACAGACATGTCACACAAATCAAGTAACAATGCATGATCATACAATTTCACACAATGTCAAAAGCACACAATATCAACCACAACCTTCCACTAGGTGTGGTGGAGCACACAAGGGAATAAACCCAAGTTCCAATGATTTACCTCAACTCCAAGCGCAATGCTCCACACGTAAGCTCCAAGCTTATTCCACTTCTATTGGTTCCATGAGAGACAAACTATATTGATCAAACAACCATGATCATCACACTTGCATAAAGTCAATCAATTTCATAATAATTATGAACAACATAATCACTTAGGTCTAAAGGCAATCTCACAATTTAATCAACTACCTCAACCTCTTACTCATCACACTTACTCACCAACCCACAATTCTATGCCTCAAAACATCAACCATTAATTATATAATATGGTTCACCTCATTTTCCCTTCCAAACCTCCTTGGTTCGAATCCCTCAAGGACACATGCTCCAATGTCTTTAATTCAATTCCACAGTTATACGCATCATATAATCATACAATTAATTCATACCTACACCAACCATTAATTCTCAACCATCACATTTATGATTTCCATGACAACATCCATCAAAATTTTGCCTAAGTTACTAAACATTTCACAATAAATTTTATTACATCAATCATCATCATTTATCATTCTAACCATTAAATTCCAAAGGAGACATACCATTTAATGCTCCTAACTTTCACAACTCAACATTCATAATCAAAACCCTTACCCAATTTATGATCTTATGGGAATCTAAATGAGAATGTGAAAACTTACGATCAATAGTTTCCTAGGGTCCAAGGGAGTGATCTCCAACCAATGGATCAACACAAAAGTCACCAAAAATTCCCCAAAATACCCAAAATCTTGTGGATGAATTATGGGGTTTTATCCCTCCACAATGCTCCCCACAAGATGCTCACTACATGAAAGTCATTCACAAGAGGCTGGGGAACAACTTTGTAGTTGGAAGTTTCTCCTAAAAGTGGTTAGAAAAGAGTTGGAAAATCAAAGCTTCAAAACCCCATTTCCATGGAGAAGAACACGATGAAGGAGAAGAGAGGAGGAGAGAGAGTGTTCAGTTTTTTATGTGTTTGCATCACTTAAACCACTTAAATCACTTAAAGTGGGGTGGGTCCCACACGTCAATTAACTTTCTTAAATCACCCAATATAATCCACAAATTCATAACCTACGCATTTTTCTCATTCAGGTCATATTATTACTTCCTAAAAAAATGATCATATTTTCATGCTTATCGGCACAATTATACGCAGTATTTTACATCAGTAAAATCACTATTCATCAATTTTTCCGAAACTTGTCTATCCACTCAATTTTTCATCCTGAATCCATTATCGCGAAATGAGTTTAAAACTTGCTCGCCAAATCGTCCCAGGAAGCAATACTCCCAGTTGGCAAAGTGGTGTACCATGCCAGCGCTCTCCCACCCAGAAGTGTAGGAAAGGTCCTGCACATAAGGAGGTCAATCTCTGCCATGGAGGGTCATTGCCGCTTCAAACTTCTGAACTCATTCGAATGGGTCAGCATCACCCACATAGGTGGTGATATTGGAAGGACCTTTGAAACCCAAAGGTATAGGGGTTAGGCGAAGGTTATCAGTTAGGGGTTTGTTGCGTCCAGAGGTATTGACGGGAGTGACGCGTGTGTTCAGGTTATGCGCATGTGCATCAGGCGGTGGACAGGGTGTTTGAGGGGCTTCATCTGAGAATGAGAGGGATGGGGCGTGGTGGATGCCATGTTGGGGTGGTGGAAGGACCATATATTATCCTTGAGGCTGTGGGACAACTGTAACCATGGAATGGAAACCCGGCAGTTATGAGCGGTATGGGGTAAGGGGCACCGACATGGTGGGTGTAAGGTCTGGGGGGATATCTAGTGGCTAATGGCAATCTATGGTCATTGTTCATAGCCACAGGTTGGCTTCGGGGTGGCTGTTGATATATGGTGGGTGGAACTTGATATGCTCCCAACATATATGCTTTTACAGATCAAAAATGATTGAATCAGATCTAAAATTGTGTATAAAGGTGTAAATATTGTGAAATTATTGAATAAAACTTGTTCAGACACTCTCTCACTTAAATTCTTTGTTTTTATAGGAGAAAAAGGTCAAATAAAGGAGCAGGGAAAAATCAGACAGTGTCTCTACGCTTGGAGCGTAGATCCTGCGCTCCAAGCGTAGGATGCAAATTGGACAGCTGTCAGTTGCGAGAAAAGAAGGCCCGTGGGGAGTATAAAAAGGCAAAAGACAACCCTAAAACACACATTGGTTATTCTGAAACAAACATTAGGTCATTCTGAATCAGAGGAGGCAAGGCTCTGGAGATTTGGAGAGAAAACATCTTCTTCTTCTTCCTTTCTGTAGTTCTTCTATTTTTATGAGAAATTGTTGTTTAGCAAACATGACTATGTTTAGCTAAACCCCTTTGTTGTGGTTAGGGTCACGAACCCTTGTGAACCCCTGATACAATGGATTGAGTTTATATTTATATATATATCCTTTGAATTTCGTTCTACTCTGATTGTATTGTTATTGTTATTATTAGATTTGATCAATCTAGTAATTAATAGTAAATTTGAGGATTAGGGCCAACAAGAGGAATCTGCGGTGGTTAGTCCAGAAAGGGGGTAGAACGACGGTATGAACATGATCTAGGGATAGACATGATTCATATTGTAGATGTTTTAGTTATCAAGCTTTATGCTTAATTTCATATAGGGCACCTCAAGGAATTAGGGTTTTATATGGGGTTAAAGGGTTAATTCTTCAAGGGATTGAGAATTAACTACTGATATTTTTATCTGATAATTATCTAAATTTTGCGATATATATTAATATTTAGATATAATCCAGAGTAAAAGGTGGGGATCATTGGTAAGTGTTCTCTAACTGCAGCGTTTTCTCATAGATTTCCAAACTTTCATTGTTGTTGATTTTCAAATACTCAAAAAGAACAAAAATACGTTTTATTTTACAATTTAAATTCCCACACAATCCTGACATTCGTGTCAAAAATCTCTTGGAATATTTAATCTTCAAAGGAATAGTTTAATTGATTTAGATACACTCTCTGTGGATTCGACCTTACTTACTACTTATTACTTGCGCGATTCGGTACACTTGCCGAACCACGTCAAGTTTTTGGCGCCGTTGCCGGGGAGTGTTTTTCTAAAATCAATTAATCTTGATTTTTAAAGATTAAATTATTTTTATTTTATTCTATTTTATTTTTGTTTTTGCATCTGTGCTACTAATCTTTTCTCTGAAGTTGTATGCAAGGCAGTACTTTTCTAAGGAAAAGCGAACGAATTGCTCAAAAAGAGAAGGAGAGAAAAAAAGCACAGACAACTACCACTCAAGTAACTGAAAACCTACCACTTGAGATACCAGAGATGGCTGCTCCAAATCAAAATGCTGATCCTCGCATGAACACCATTCTCACGCCTGTCTTTAACAGGCCCAATGCTGGAATTGTTCCACCTGAACTTGGGAACAATCAATGGGAGCTCAAGTCCAACATCATTCAGCTGGCTGAGAGAGAAAAATATGGAGGAGAGGATAATGAAGATCCTCACAGATTCGTTGACAGATTTTTAAGAATCTGTGACTCCACAAAGCCTCCACACATTTCTGATGATGCAATACGATTGAGACTTATTCCTTTTTCTGTTAAGGGAAAAGCTCTTGATTGGGTGGAAAGACAACCTGCGGATAGCATCATTTCTTGGGAGAACTTGTCTGAGAAGTTCTTTGCAGAGTTCTTCCCCATGGAGAAATACAACAACATGGTGAATGATATCACGTCTTTCAAACAACTTATGGGAGAGACCATCTGCGCCTCTTGGAATAGATTCAAGGCCCTCATGAGAAAGGTTCCTCATTATAACCTATCTCAAGGCGATCAGGTGAGAATCTTTTTCAATGGTTGCCTGCCGGAAACAAAACTGGTTATCAATACTGCAGCAGGCGGTTCTTTGGGTGATAAGCTAGCTTCTGAGTCATATCATCTGATTGACAAGTTAGCTAAGAATGAGAATGAGACATCTTCAAGGATGGGAAGAAGGGAAGTAATGCCACTCAATGATAATGATGCAATGCTGGCAGAACAAAAGTAGCTATCACAACAGATGTCTAATCTAGATGCAAAGTTTGAGAGGATGCAGCTTTCTAAAGTTCAAGCTAATGCAGTTGGTGCAAGTTAATGCAAGTTGTTATCTCAACCAATACTTGTCCTACACTGATGTCTTCAGATTCGTCTCAACAGGTGCAAGTGAATGGCATTTGGTATGACCAGCGCCCTAATCAGCAAAACTTTTCAAGAAATCAGAATAACTCTGCTGGCGGTAATAGCTACCAAAGGAAGAATTATCAAGGTACTGGTTTAGATATGAAGTCTGATAACTATCTAAAGCCACCACCCATTCCACAAAGAGAGCCTTCTGATTTGTAGCGTTTAGTGGGAACTTTAGCACAAAGTACTAACGCTTTCATGGAAGAGAGTAAGGCTAATCAAAAAAGTACCAATGCTTTCATTGAGGAAAGTAGAGCTGAGTCCAGGAATACCAAGGCTTCAATCAAGAACCTGGAATATCAGGTTGGTCAACTTGCCCAACAGCTGTCTGATAGAGCACCAGGTACCTTTCCTGGCAATACTACTATCAATCCCAAGGATAGTTGTATGGCAATTACAACTAGAAGCGGTAAAATGGTGGCATCCCCATCAAAACCTATAGTTGAGGTAGAAGAGGAAGAGAAGGTTGAAGAGGTGGAGAAGTCTGAAAAAGAAGCTGAAAAGTCTCCTGAAACAGTGAAACCGGCTGATAATCAGAATGAGCAATCTACTCTTCCGAAAGAGAAGTTTGAGCTCAGTGAAGAGTACCTTATGAAAATGACACCTTACCCTGGAAGGTTGAAGCCATAATTGAAGGCAAAAAGCTATGACAAATTCCTTGAGATTTTCAAGAAGTTGCATGTGAACATTCCGTTTGCTGAAGCATTGGCTAATATGCCAAATTATGCAAAATTCATGAAAGATCTCCTCTCCAGGAAGCACAAGCTACAAGAGTGTCAGACAGTTGCACTTACTGAGAAGTGCAACGCTATAATTACTAGGAAGTTTCCTCCTAAGCTTCGTGATCCTGGAAGCTTCAACGTTGAAATCGAAATTGGTGATACAAAGATTGGCAAAGCTTTGTGTGATTTGGGGGCGAGCATTAATCTGATGCCCTTATCTGTCTGTAAAGCCTTGGGGATTACTGAATTGAAGCCTACTTTGGTTTCTCTTCAGCTTGCTGATAGATCCTTAAGGAAGCCAAGTGGTATAGTCGAAGATGTCCTTGTGAAAATTGACAAGTTCATCTTCCCGGCTGATTTTATTGTGCTTGATATGGAAGTGGAAAATGAAATGCCTCTCATATTGGGTAGACCTTTCCTGGCCACAGCTCGTGCTATGATTGATGTGGAGCAAGGAAAGCTGGTGTTAAGAATGAATGATGACACAATTACTGTCAATGTCTTTGATGCTATGAAAAGACCATATGATGATAGTGAGTGTTTCAAAATTCATGTCTTAGAAGGGGTGGTTGATATGCGATCAGCATATAGGAAATTACAAGGCAAAAAGAGGAAGAAAATGACTCAATCAATGCAAGAAAAGCAGAGAAAAAGAGTAAAAATATCCAAAGTCTGAATATCAAGGAAGATAAACAAAAGGAGGCAAAAACATATCAAAAGCAACCTAGGTTCCCACGCTCACAGCGCGGGAGTGGCGCTCTGAGCGTGGGAAAGGAAAATTTGGCAGAAGGTCCCGCGCTGAGAGCGCGAGATCCGCGCCATCAGCGCGGGAGGTGGAAATCTGGCAGAAACTCCCACGCCCTGAGCGCGGGAGTGGCGCTCTGAGCGTGGGAGGCGCGAAAATGTGAAGGTTCAAATGTTGCAAATTAGGTCAGAGTCTCTCTTATAAAAGGAGACTCAGCCTTTGAAGAAAAACATCTCAGAATACATATCACAAGACCTAGAGGAGGCGTTCTTCGTGTTCATCACTTCATTCTTGTACTTTTCTTTATTTTCTTTTCAGTTCATGTTGAAATCAGATCAGCAATCATGATGTTGATTGGCTAGATCTATTTCTGTAGTCAGGGGCATGATCCCTTTGTAAACAATTGTTACAAGGATTGAATCATTCTATGTATTGAATTAATATATTTCATCTTTTATCTTGAGCGTATTGATATTATTTCTATTAGATCTGATCAACCTAATAGGAAATGATATTCTGGGGATCAGGATTCACAATAGGGATATTGGAATACTGATCCTGAAAGGAGATAAAGATGACTCTCCATGCATGTTCTAGGGATAGACTTGTATGGATTGCAGTCGTGGGATTTATCTACATAATGCTTACTTTCAGGCGGAATTACTAAGGGATTAGGGTTCCAATTGAAGTAAAGGGTTAGATCGCCAAGGGATTGGGATCTAACTAATTATTTCTAAAAGATGATAATTTGTCTGAGTTGTTAATTTCAATAGGTATTATGAATCAATCCGAAGTAAAATTGGGAACAATTGGTGAATGTACCCGGGCTACAGTCTTCTTCATCACTTCTTCTACAAAAACATTTTCTGCATTTATTCTAAGTCTTTTTCATAAAAACCCTAAAAACAAGTCTTTACATTTTGAGTTACCATAGTGTGGAAACACCAATTGATTTATCTAACTTAAGAGGACTGGTTATAGTAGTAATTGTTTATCAA
The DNA here is from genome assembly GCA_032173675.1 of Gastrolobium villosum. Taxonomy (NCBI): domain Eukaryota; kingdom Viridiplantae; phylum Streptophyta; class Magnoliopsida; order Fabales; family Fabaceae; genus Gastrolobium; species Gastrolobium villosum. Next base: position 11,971 of record JAVKPL010000568.1, read on the forward strand.
TCCCTGTGGAGACGATCTTACTTATCACTTTATTACTTGGAACGATCGGTGCACTTGCCGAGATCGCAACAAGTTTTTGGCGCCGTTGCCGGGGATTGTGTTTACAATATTACAAATAACCTTAGATTCTTGAGATTAGATTCTTATTTTATTATTCTTTTATCTTGATGGTATTGTTCAGGTGTTACTAATAATTTTCTCTGATTTTTATGCGAGGTAGACTTCCACCTAAAGACTTTGTAATAGATTCTGAAATTACAAAGACAGAAAAGCAACTAAGGAAGGCTGCTAGACAGATCATTTGGGAAGATTTGAAGCACACACCTTTACAACCAATTCAAGAAATGGCCGAAAATAACAATGTTGGTCATGGGCGAGGAGGAAATGCCAACAATCAACCTCCAAGACTGTTGAATACAATTTTGACTCCAGTATTCAACAGGGCCAATTCAAGCATAGTCAGGCCAAATGTGGAGGCTAATAATTTTGAACTCAAGCCATCATTAATTTCTTTGGTGGAAAGGGTTCAGTTTTCTGGAGCTGATGATGAAGATCCACATGAATTTATAGACCGATTCTTGTCTGTGATACCACCAAACACAATGGGGTATCTACAGATGCTATCAGGCTTCGGTTGTTCCCTTTCGCTGTTAAGGGAAAAGCATTGAGGTGGATCGAAAGACAACCAGCAAACAACATTCTGACATGGGAAGATCTATCCAGTAAATTCTTTGATCATTTCTTCTCCATGGAGAAATATAATCAGCTGGTGAATGAAATAACAAACTTTCGCCAGTTGGAAGGAGAATCACTATGTGCAACTTGGAACAGATTCCAAGAATTAAACAGGAAATGTACACATTATGAAGGAGATGATGATAGAAAAGTGGTGATATTTTTCAATGGGATCACCCCCGAAACAAGGATGATAATAAATAGTGCCGCTGGAGGTTCTATTCGGGAAAGCACATCTGAGCAGGCTATTGAGTTGATCAAAAAGCTTGCAAGAAATGAAAATGAAAGTGTGCTAGTTCCCACACAAAGAGCAATGAAAAAATCCACAGATAATGATGTAATATCATTATCTAAGAAGTTTGACAACTTAAGTGAAAAATTTGACAGATTCCAAGTGTCAAAAGTTCAAACAACTCCACCGATTTGTGACCAATGTCAAGAAAGTCATGAATCCAATGAGTGCCCAAATCCATCATCCGAAGATTCACTTCAACAATTACAAGTGAATGGGATCTGGTATGATCAGCGTCCTCAACAACAACAAAATTTCCAGCGAAATCAAAATTTCCCTGGAGGTAACAATAATTTCCAACGGAGGACTCAAGGATCAGGTATGGATTTCAAAACTAGCAATAATTATACTCAATCTTCTCAGACTCAGCAAAAAGAGCCAGCAGAGTGGGAGAAAGCTTTCGCTCAAATGACTAAGGCTTCCAATGATATGGCTCAGCACACCAATGCTTTCATGGAAGAAACCAGAGCCAACAATAAAAATACAAATGCTTCCATTAAAAACCTGGAGAATCAGATAGGCCAGCTGGCCAAACAATTTTCAGAAAGAATTCCAGGTACCTTCCCAAGTAACACAGTCAACAATCCAAAGGATGACTGTATGGCTGTTACAACCAGAAGTGGTAGGATACTAACAGTTCCCACAAAAACACCTGTGGAGCTGGAAAAAGAGAAAGAGGAGCAAGAAAAGAAAGTAAGTGAACCAGAGATTGAGGTAATTGTAGAAAAAGAAAAAGAGCAGGTTGCAGAACAACCAGTGGTGGCAAAAGAAAAACATGAGTTAAGCCACGAGTATGTTATGTCTAAGGCACCCTATCCAGAAAGATTCAAGAAGGGAGCCTACAACAAACATTATGATAGATTCTTGGACATTTTCAAGAAACTACATATCAATATTCCTTTTGCAGAAGCCCTAGCCAATATGCCAGGGTATGCAAAATTCATGAAGGATCTCTTATCTAGGAGACAAAAATTGCAGGAGTGTCAAACTGTAACACTCACTGAAGAGTGTAGTGCTTTTATCCAGCAGAAGATTCCAGATAAACTGAGTGATCCAGGAAGTTTTAACATTCCTATTGCTATTGGTGATATTGGCATTGGGAAAGCTTTATGTGATCTAGGGGCTAGCATTAATTTAATGCCCTTATCAGTCTACAAATCATTGGGGATTGAGGAATTGAAACCCACTGAGGTATCACTCCAATTGGCTGACAGATCCGTAAGGAAACCCAATGGGATCATAGAAGATATTCTTGTCAAAGTTGATAAATTTATCTTCCCTGCAGACTTTGTGGTATTGGATATGGGAGAAGGGAGTGAGAAGCCCATGTTATTAGGAAGACCCTTTTTGGCTACAGCCCGAGCCCTAATTGATGTTGAACAAGGGATGATTAAACTGAGAATGGACGATGAGGAAATTATCTACAATGTTTCAGAAGCTATGAAGAGACCAGCTGATAATAATGATTGTTTCCAAGTTGAATCTGTTCAACATAAGAAAGAACGGCCTCAAGAGCTTGATTATGAGTTGAAGGCTCGTGATTATGTACCTTTTGAAAAAGAAGGATTTACTGTAGAGATTCTGAAAGAGAAAGCGGAAGATATAGAGGTTGGTGCCCCTAAAGTTGAGTTGAAACCATTACCAGACACCTTGAAATATGTGTTTTTGGGAAATGGTAATACTTATCCGGTAATCATCAACAAGGCTCTATCAGAAGGCCAAGAAAAAGAGCTGGTGGAAGTTTTAAAAGCTCATAAAACCGCAATAGGATGGTCTATTGCTGATTTAAAGGGTATAAATCCTTCCTTTTGTACACATAAGATCCTCCTGGAAAATGATATCAAACCTGTGAGGCAACCACAAAGGAGATTGAACCCAACAATGAAAGAGGTGGTAAGGAAGGAGGTTGTAAAACTTCTTGATGCAGGAATGATTTACCCAATTTCTGATGCTGCATGGGTAAGTCCAGTTCAAACAGTGCCAAAGAAAGGTGGGGTCACAGTAATTACCAATGCAAAACATGAGTTGATCCCAACCAGAACCATCACGGGTTGGAGAATGTGTGTTGATTACAGGAGGTTGAACACAGCTACACGGAAGGATCATTTTCCACTACCCTTTATTGATCAAATGCTAGAAAGATTGGCGGGCCATTCTTATGTTGCTTCTGGATGGGTATTCAGGCTACAACCAAATACCTGTAGCTCCTGAAGACCAGGAAAAGACAGCTTTTACTTGCCCATTTGGAGTAGCAATACGTACTAGTTGAAGCAGATTAAT
>JAVKPL010000569.1:0-15321 GCA_032173675.1 Gastrolobium villosum
GTTCCTGAGTCGGACCAATCTCCTTCATTGCCCCGTACCGCATGGCACCTTTGGAACTGCGCGAGTTCAGTAAGCAGATAGAAGAACTTTTGGCTAGGAACGATCAGACCGAGTACTTCTCCATGGGGTGCTCCAGCTATCTTGATTAAGAAGAAGGATGGAAGCTTACGTCTGTGTGTAGATTACCGCCAGCTGAACAAAGTCACGGTGAAGAATAAGTACCCGTTACCGAGGATCGACGATTTGATGGACCAGCTGAGAGGAGCCAGAGTCTTTTCCAAGATAGACTTACGATCGGGATACCATCAGATCCGGGTCAAACCGGAGGACATTCCGAAAACAGCTTTTAGGACTCGTTATGGGCACTACGAATATCAGGTGATCCCATTCGGACTTACGAATGCTCCAGCGGATCATGTACTACATGAACCGCACTTCCGCCCTTTCTTGACCAGTTCGTTATTGTGTTTATCGACGATATCCTGATTTACTCAGCTAATGAAGAGCTGCATGCGGAACATCTGAGGATTGTCTTGCAAATCTTGAAGGAGAAGCAGTTGTACGCGAAATGGTCGAAGTGCGAGTTTTGGCTTAAAGAGGTCCAGTTTCTGGGCCATGTCATCTCATCAGAAGGTATCGCGGTGGACCCCAGCAAAGTCGAAGCTGTCATGAATTGGGAACGACCCAAGTCTGTCACCGAAGTAAGAAGTTTCTTAGGTCTGGCTGGATATTATCGAAGGTTCATCCAGAATTTCTCTCAGATAGTGCAACCTCTTACCCGTCTCACTCGGAAGGACAAGCCTTTTGAGTGGACTGAAGCTTGTGAAGAATGTTTCTTGGAACTGAAGAGCAGATTGACGAGTGCCCCCGTACTCACGATTCCGGATCCTACTCGAAAGTTCGAAGTATACTGCGATGCGTCGCTGAAAGGACTTGGATGCGTGTTGATGCAGGACCGTATGGCAGTAGCTTATGCATCTCGACAACTGAAGCCTCACGAAGAAAATTATACTACGCACGATTTGGAGTTAGCAGCTATAGTGTTCGCACTTAAAATCTGGAGGCACCACTTGTATGGTTCGCAGTTTGACGTGTTCAGCGATCACAAGAGTTTGAAGTACTTGTTCGACCAGAAGGAGCTGAATATGCGGCAACGACGGTGGATGGAATTTCTGAAGGACTACGATTTTGAACTTAAGTACCACCCAGGAAAGGCAAACGTGGTAGCTGACGCCCTGAGCAGGAAGACTCTACACACTGCAACTCTGATGATGGAAGAATTGAAGTTGTTTGAGGCCTTTCGAGACTTGAACTTATCGGTAGACGAGAGAGGAAGTAGCATAAGATTGGGAAATATAAAGGTGGAGAATGAACTGATCAGTAGAATTAAGGAGGCTCAGAAGGATGAAGAGTTAGTCCGCGAGTTGGTTGGTAACCAAGAGGTAGTAAAGGATGAGAATGATGTCTGGAGGTACCAAGGACGGTTGGTTGTGCCGAATGAAGAGTTGAAACAAGAAGTTTTACAAGAGGCTCACAAGGGTAAGTACGCAGTTCATCCTGGATCCACGAAGATGTACCATGATTTGAAGACCTCGTTTTGGTGGCCGGGTATGAAGCGTGATATTGCGGAGTATGTATCTCGATGCTTAACTTGTCAGAAGGTGAAGTACGAACATCAGAAACCGTCGGGACTCCTTCAACCTTTGGAGATTCCCGAATGGAAGTGGGACAGTATTTCGATGGATTTTGTAGTTGGACTTCCTCGGACGCGAGAAGGATATGATTCTATCTGGGTGGTTGTCGATCGTTTAACGAAGTCAGCTCATTTCTTGCGTGTTAAAACCACATATGATACAGAGAGGCTTGCTAGAATTTATCTGCAGGAGATTGTGAAGCTGCACGGAGTCCCTACGAGTATTGTCAGTGATCGTGATCCCAAGTTTACATCTAAGTTTTGGGAATCCTTTCAAAGAACGTTAGGGACCCAATTGAGGTTGAGTACTGCTTATCATCCGCAGACCGATGGCCAGACGGAACGCACCATTCAAGCTTTAGAGGACATGTTGCGAGCATGTGTTTTGGAGTTAGGAGGCAGCTGGGACAGTTATCTTTCCTTGATAGAGTTCGCTTACAACAACAGTTACCACTCCAGCATTCTGATGGCACCGTATGAAGCTTTGTATGGGAGAAAATGCAGATCCCCTTTATGTTGGACGGAAGTGGGTGAGCGAAGTATGTTAGGACCCGATCTAATTCAAGAAACATCCGAACAAGTAAAGAAGATTCGGGAGAATATGCAGAGGGCTCAGGCCAGACAGAAGAGTTATTACGACAAGCGTCATAAGCCTCTATCTTTCGAAGTCGGAGACCATGTGTTCTTGAGAATCACTCCTACATCGGGACTCGGAAGGAGAATGGGAGTTAAGAAGTTAAGTCCTCGGTACTTAGGACCGTATCTAATTATGGACCGGATTGGAGAGTCTGCATACCGGTTGGCTTTACCACCCAATCTGTCAGGAATTCACAATGTATTTCATGTGTCGCAGCTACGGAGGTACCTCTCTGATCCATCTCACGTGTTACAGCCGGAAGAAGTGGGACTCAAGGAAAATCTGACTTATCAAGTACAACCGTTCCAAATTCTTGAAAGATCCGTCAAGCGACTCCGTTCTAAAGAAATCCCTTTGGTGAAAGTATTATGGAACAACAGATCGGCAGCTGAGGCCACTTGGGAGCGCGAGGACGACGTTCTGAAACGATATCCAGAACTGTTTAGCTCTTAAGTAAGTTTATTTTGTGGGCAAAATTCCTTTTTGGTGGGGAGAGTGTAACATCCCGTATAATTAGTAAAATACATAGGTACTATATGCTATAGGTACATGTGTAGAATTCGGATGTATGGTTTATGCGTAATGGCTTGTGAATTGTTTGATTTTTATTCCTTGGATAAGACTAAGGTAATTAATTAAATTAAATCATAGGAAGATCCATATGTAGACATGTGGATTTAATCTTATAAGTATGTGTTATAGGACCTTAGTGTTCATTGGACCTTGGTTGTGGGCTAGTGTGTATGTGGACTTGTTGCTATTGGATTTGTGATTGGATTTTTTTGGTGTGTGGCCAATGGCCCAAGGATGGCCTTTGAACCTACCTTATTTTAGCCCAAGGTTGTAACCACTTATCCTCCTTAAAGCCTAGTCCAACAAGGCTGCCTTGTGCAGCAAGGAACACTACTTGGCTAGTTGTTTTTACTTCTCATTTATGCGCACATGTGGGTGGATTACACTTAGAAAAAATCTGCCAAATTCCTTCATGTTTGACCGCCACCTCACTTGGCTTTTGCACACTTGATTTTAATTTTATTGCATGGTAGACACATGTGCAATTTAGCATGTTTTTAGGCTGCATACTCATCCATTTAGGCGCACATGGGAGGGACCTTTGTGCAGATTTCTTGTGTCACCAAAACTGCATAACTTGTTGACTTGGATAACCACTTACACTCTCCATCATGAGACTGCATTGTGCAGATTTTTGGCAAGCTTTTGCAGCCCATCATGAGTCAAACCTCCTCCTCCTTCCACATGCATCATAAGTAAGATTTTGGGACTGCATCTTCATCATTTTTGCGCAGAGGACAGCTCCAAAAATCAGAATCCTTGGCTGCCACAAAGCTCTCTTGCTTGTGGACTTAGTGAACCTCCCTCACACCTCACCTTGTGCGCATGGGTTGGCTTTGTATGCAGAAATTTTCTGCACAAGGACAGCCCTATATGAGTGTTTGGACTGTCACAAATCTGCACTCATGATGAACCTCTTTTCCTCTCTTAATTTGCGCACCAAGGACTGCATCAAGGCAGATTTTTGGCTGCCATCTAGTTGAATTGCTTGTTGACTTAGTGAACCTTTTGCATGTGCTCATGATGCACCTCTTCCACCCCACTTCATGCGCATAACTTGGTCATGTATGCAGAAAATTTCTCTGACTTTGGACAGCCCCAAATCTGATCAAATCACCCCTCACTCTTTGCATGTAAGTAGAGTAATTTAGAAGCCAACACCTTGCTTGTACAGCCCTTGTATGCAGCCCCACTCCCTCAAGCAATCAGATTTCTACCATGATGTTAAATCATTACAACCTCCTCCCTTCTTCCTTTAAATTGCGCACAAGAGGGGCTGCCCCCCCCATTCACTTGTGCAGCCACCTCATTTCCCCTCTCCCTCACACTCTAGCTTAGCCTTGCAAGAACCTTAGGAGGAAGAAAGACCAGGTGCAGCCAACATCCCCTCCTTCCCTCACCTCAACCATACACCAAGCTAGTGCTAGCCTTGTTCCTCAACCTTGAAGCTGTCCAAGTGGTTCCTCCTCACCTTGTTGCGCATAGAACCTCTTAGGAAGTGTGGACTTGGTGTGAAGTGAAGCTAGAAGGAGTGTGTGCTACAAGAGGTAGGCTTTGAACTTTGAACTTTTCTTTGTGTAGCCATGTATGTATGCTTAAATGTCTCCTTGAGTATGTGTGGTTTTGGACTCAAGTATAAGCATGATAAAAGTAGAATGATGAAGCTATTTCATAATGTTATGTATGCATAGAAACCTCTTGATTATGTTCGAACTTATGCCACTGTTTCTGCACCTAAAAGCCACTGTTTCTGTACCTAAAATGCCACTGTTTTAGTCATGAAATGTCACTGTTTCCATGCTTAAAATGCCACTGTTTTTATGCATAATATGCCACTGTTTTGAGTCATCATATGCCACTGTTTTATGCATAAAAATGTCACTGTTTTAGTCCTTCTATACCACTGTTTTTATGCATCAAATGCCACTGTTTAATCCATAAAAATGCCACTGTTTTAGTCCTTCTATGCCACTGTTTGTATGTATAAAATGCCACTGTTTTGGAAGTTCAAAGTGCCACTGTTTCTGTTTTAAAAATGCCACTGTTTCTGTTTTAAAAACGTCACTGTTTTGCTGCTGTAAATGCTCACTGTTTTGCTGCTGTATGCTCACTGTTTTGCTGCTGTAAATGCTCACTGTTTTGCTGCTGTAAACACTGCTGTATGTCCACTGTTTTGCTGCTGTAAACACTGCTGTATGTCCACTGTTTTGCTGCTGTATGCTCACTGTTTTGCTGCTGTAATGCTCACTGTTTTGCTGCTGTAATGCTCACTGTTTTGCTGCTGTAATGCTCACTGTTTTGCTGCTGTATGCTCACTGTTTTGCTGCTGTAAATGCTCTCTGTTTTGCTGCTGTAAGCCACTGCTGTATGCTCTCTGTTCTGCTGTATTTAGCCACTGTAAATGATTAGTTTTAATTGATTTAGGTGCGCTTAAGAAGTGAGAATATTTCGCTGCCGTTGGTAATTTTTAAGGAAAGCTAAGGTAAGTGTCAGGCGATGATGCCTAATGTAACTATTGACTACTGGTATAGAATTGTAACATGATGCTCCATATGCCGTAAGAATATTATGTTCCATTATAATGAAAGGAAACTGCCAAAAATGTGCCGTGACGGTTATATGACTATGAGGTAAAGACGTTATGTGGCAGCATAACGCATATGAAAGGTATTTAAGCATGCATCTTACATTATACCGCATTTTTACGCTTTGTGTGTGGAAGCATAGCATGTCATGCATGTAACAAGATCATATAGGCCTTGTTTTAGAATAGTTATGTACAGGACCATGTGTTTGAGCAAGCATCATATAGGCATCCCCAAGGTACCGGGGTATGGGACACTTGGCATCAGTCCGCATAGGCCCACAGATGGAATCCACATGGAGCTCAGGTGCCAAGGGATATTTGATTCCACTGTGAAGTGCGCGCACGACGGTGCTAAAAGCGCAAAGGAAAGGCGTTATATACGCACTATATGAATATGATAAAAAGGAAAAAGGAACAAGGATATGTTGAAGTGACTGTTTATGATTTTGTGCCTAGTTAATATTGTTATATTATTGGTTTTATTGCCACACTATTGGGATTATTCTCACCCCTTCGGGGCTGCTATTTTCCTAAATGGCAGGAGGACATAAAAGCACATGAAGAAGTGATATTTTGCTGTTGATTGCTGATGCGTGGACTATCTCTGTTGCTGTTTGTTTAAATGGATGACTGTAATGATTAATGTTTTGATACTTTTGGATGACTGTAGTCCTCATCATCTTTATGTTAGTTGGAACTTTTACGAACAGCAGCTATTTTGGAAAACCTTTATGAAAAGAATTTAAGTGTTGAAAATTTTTATACGGGTTTGTATACTGCCTTGTTAGCTCATGTGACGTTAACGACCCTAATTCCGCTTAGCAAACGACTACCTTGGATGCATACAAGGGAGGGCGTTACACAAGTTTTGAACTTTTCAGGTACAAACAGGAAGGGGATGGTCATGGTGCCCGGATTTGAATTTTTTTGAATTTTAAATTTATGTGTAATCGCGCATTTTAATTTACAAGTATATTTGTAATTTAAATTTTGTAATTTTGTTCCTCCAAAGTGTTATGGAGTTTCTTTAATTATTTGTAATTAGAGAAATAGGCTAGTGGCGTATAGACGACAAGCGGCCGTTGCTTAAAGAAGCAAAAAGGACAAAAGCGCGAGCACCATGGCTATCTCAATATAAACTGTTTATATGTATGTATGATTAGAACGTCTAGTATGCATAAATTGGGCAAATCGCGTTTGTATGGTTATTATGTTTGTCCAATAACGACTAGTGTATACCGATAGATGTTTGACATAGGTAACGACTAGCATGATAACTTACAATATGCGTTTGATGGGACCTAATTAACCCCAAGATAAAAGGAACCCTTAAAAGGAATAAATAATTAAGCATATGATTATCTCCCACCACCAATGCTACTCAAAACTCTTCTACGTAGTGGTGCTCCACAACTCAGTTGGGACCCACTATTTCGTTGGGCTAGAGTAGTGTTTGAAGTGTAAGACACTTAGGGTGCTGGTTTAATGCTTAACTAAGACATAAGTTGCAGGCACAGCCGGACTTATGTGCTTAGGGTAATGGTGCTAGGTTGGTTGCATGAGATGCACCACTAAGTGACAAAGAGTTGTCAACCTAAAGTTAAGAGAGGGTATGAGATACTGTTGATAAAGATCAACCCTTTATTTAAATTAATCTTGCGGTCTCAGACGGAGGTTAAAATAAATAATCGCACTCTTAAACCCACTAAGGTAAAATCTAAAGTAGATTAACCCTAAGTCAAAAGGAAGGGTCATTGACTTAGATAAAATAGTGGGAGGAGCAAATTATTTCAAGTCTTTAATAATTTGCTTTTAACTACATAACCGTATATTAACTAAAACTATCTTTACATCCTTTTCAGCTTATAGTATGACTAATCCACTGTCACTGTGTTCAATACTCGATACGAATAAACTGACCGGTTCGAATTTTATGGACTGGTATCGGAACCTAAGAATAGTTCTAAGGGCCGAATAAATGGATTGTATGTGTTGGAAATGGGAAATGAAGTGCTCAATATAGATGTGAAACGACCTAGGACGGATAATCAATCTTATCTTTGGCACTGTAGACTAGGGCACATAAATGAAACAAGATTGTCTAGGATGCATAGAGATGGATACCTGGACTCCATGGATTTGGAATCCTATGGACAGTGTGAATCTTGTCTAGCTGGGAAAATGATTCAACAAAAGCCCAAAGGGCTTGAGAGTCATAGGGCTAGTGAGTTATTAGAACTCATTCATACTGATGTATGTGGCCCAATGTATGTTGACGCTAGAGGTGGATATTCTTATTTCATTACATTTACAGATGACAAATCAAGATTTGGGTATATATACCTAATGAGATATAAATCTGAAGCTTTTGAAAAGTTCAAAGAGTTTAGGAATGAGGTGGAGAAACAGCGTGGCAAGATGATTAAGACATTACGATCAGATCGTGGTGGTGAATATTTGAGCCACGAGTTTCAGGGTTATCTGAGAGAAAATGGAATTCTCTCACAATTTACCGCTCCTTACACACCACACCAAAACGGTGTCTCCGAAAGGAGAAACAGGACCTTGTTAGACATGGTTAGGTCTATGATGAGTGAGACTCAACTTCCAAAATCGTTTTGGGGATATGCCTTAGACACAGCGGCATACCTTCTAAATAGGGTACCGTCTAAATCTGTTCAGACCACACCATATGAGATATGGAGTGGTAGAGACCCAACCTGAGTTACCTCAGGGTATGGGGATCGCCAGCTTATGTCAAAGCGTTGACATCAGACAAGCTTAGTGCTAAGAGTACTAAATGTCTATTTGTGGGGTATCCTAAAGGTACTAAGGGATACTACTTCTACTCCATGGAAGAACACAAAGTGTTTGTTTCAAAGAATGTTGAGTTCCTTGAGAAGGATTTGATCTCTCAAGGAGGCAGTGGGAGTAAGATTGATCTTGAAGAAGTGCAAGATCCACAAGAACAGATTGAGGAACCCGAGTCTGCTCCGCAGGCGACGTTCTCCAATGGAGAAGTAAACACACAACTCCGTAGACCTACGAGGGTCATCCATCCACCTGAAAGGTACGGGTTTGTGATTGAGAATCAGCAAACTGTTGAGGATGATGAACCAAGTAACTACGAGGAGGCGGTCAAAGATGTTGACTCCTCAAAATGGCTTGAAGCCATGGAATCTGAAATGGATTCGATGTATCAGAACAAGGTATGGACCTTGGTTCCTAAACCACAAGGAATAGTTCCTATTGGTAATAAATGGGTCTTTAAAAGAAAGACTGATGCAGATGGCAACGTTCAGACCTACAAAGCTAGGTTGGTGGCGAAAGGGTATCGTCAAAGACAAGGAGTTGACTATGATGGAACTTTTTCACCAGTTGCCATGATCAAATCTATTAGGATCATGCTTGCAATAGCAGCATACCACGACTATGAAATTTGGCAAATGGATGTCAAGACAGCCTTCTTGAATGGGTTCTTGAAGGAGGAAGTGTACATGACACAACCTGAAGGCTTTGAAAACAAAGATCAGCAGCATATGGTATGCAAAATACAAAGGTCAATATATGGGCTAAAGCAAGCATCTAGGAGTTGGAATATACGTTTTGATGAAGTCGTTAAGAGTAAACGGTTTTATCAAGAACGAGGATGAACCTTGTATTTACAGAAAGGTTAGTGGGAGTAATGTCGTCTTCCTAGTGCTCTATGTAGATGACATATTGCTAATAGGAAATGACATCCCCACATTAAAAATAACGAAAGAGTGGCTTTCAGAAAACTTTACCATGAAGGATTTGGGAGAGGTAGCCTTTATACTCGGTATAAAGATCTATAGAGATAGATCCAAGAGGCTGCTGGGTTTATCTCAATCCACGTACGTTGACAAGATGCTAAAGAGGTTTAGCATGGAAGGGTCGAAAAGGGGTTTTCTTCCTGTCAGTCATGGGGTACACCTATCAAAGGCTATGTGTCCTAAGTCACAGCCTGAGAAGGATCGCATAAGTGGAATTCCATACGCTTCGGCTATTGGATCCATCATGTATGCCATGATATGTACGAGACCAGATGTCTCATATGCTTTAAGCATTACGAGCAGATACCAGTCAGACCCTGGAGAGGGTCACTGGACGGCAGTCAAAACCATCCTTAAATACTTAAGAAGAACTAAGGATGTGTTTCTGGTCTATGGTGGGGTTAATGAGTTAACAGTGAAAGGGTTCACTGATGCCAGCTTTCAGAGTGACAAAGATGACTGCAAGTCACAGTCAGGATTCGTATTCACCTTAAATGGTGGGGCAGTGTCTTGGAAAAGTTCCAAGCAGGAGACAACAGCAGACTCAATGACAGAGGCTGAATACATAGCTGCTTCAGAAGCAGCTAAGGAGGCAGTGTGGATCAAGAAGTTCGTAAATGAACTAAGGGTGGTTCCAAGCGTGGATGAGCCTTTATGAGGCTTTAGGCATACGACTTAGGTCTGATTGGCTCTAGGCCAAGTGGGAGCTTGTTAGCATATGGGTGTCCTAGAGACAATCTTTTGATTCAGTTTCATATTGTGTCTCGATATTACTGTTAATATTATATGAATGAACTGGATAAACCCCTTGGAATAGAACAGGTATCTCTTGAGTATCTGTGATGAGATCACGATCATGAGGATTCAAGGATATTGCATGTCTATTCCTAATTATATGTTCCTAGTCTAGAGACACTGAGTTTGGGGATCAGTGATCTTGAGTAAAGACTAGTACGACTTATCTACTTGTATATGGATACAAGGTAAAGACCTCATTGAGCTGCAGATATGGAGATATCTTAGCTAAAGTCGTGGGTGGACCTATAAGAGTATAGCTCGCACTGAACAGACCCAAAAAGAGACTCTATGAGGAAATCTCACAGATAGTGTCATTAGAGTAATCTCTTTATGTTTGGGTGTGTCTTTCCTAGACCAGAAGTTATTACCTAGACTGTGTTCTTGAAGGCATGTTTTGATTGTATACCTCGTCTGCCTGAAACATGGAGACTCATAGGTATACTGTTGGGCGTGTCCTTAAAGGGCACAGGGCTAGGGTAATAAGCTGAAGGAATTCGTCAAATCTCTGTGAGAGATTAGGTTATCTATAAACCGGAGAAATCGGGATGACATTTACAGGGACTCGGGAATCTATGCATAGTATAAAGAGATCATGAGATGATCTGCCTTTAGAGTCAGTAAATTGAAGATTCCCTATTTCAAATAAAGCTTACCCTAAATCGCAGGGGTTGATACATTTCCTTACCCTAGGTTAATGGGAAGATAACTGAGACGAAGGGAAATACATACGGTAACCAAATATGTGCAATAGGATGATCAAGTCATTAATCTGACTAGTTCTGGGGCAACAAAGCATTGCTAGTGCTCTGTGTTGTCATTAATTGGGTTGTGGGTTTGTTGGGCCCAAGCCCAGTTATGTCAGTAGCTAAGTTGGACCTAATGGGTCACACACTAACACCTTGTAGTTATGATGGACTAGCTTTAAAGGTATTGGGCCTAATAATGTTATTAGCCCAAGAAGCTATTTGGAAGCCCACCTAAATGGGTGGGTGGTGCATGGAGTTTAGTAATGGGCTTGGATAGTCCAAGCCATTACTAATTAATTTAATTAGTTAAATTAATAATCAAATATTTGAATTTCGAATTTTGAATTTGAAAATTTGAAATTTGAATTTAGAATTTGAATTTCGAAATTCGAATTTTGAATTTGAAATTTGAAATTTGAATTTTAAAATTTGAATTTGAATTTGAATTTTGAAATTCGAATTTTGAATTTGAAATTTGAAATTTTGAATTTTGAATTTTGAATTTGAATGTTTGAACGTTTGAATTCAAGTGTTTGAATTCGAATTTGAATTGGTTTTGAAAAGTTGTTTCATAACAAAAGGATAAGACAGGATCTTATTGGAGCATATTCCTTGGATGAAGAAGCATCTTTGGAGGCTCTCCCTAGGCTGTTTGGTGCGCCACTTTTAAGTGATAAGAGTGTTATCTTATCACTTAAAACAAACCTCCATTCAAATTTGGTGGTTGAGGGAATCAGTGGGTAAGTTGATTCAAATTTTGAATGCAACTGCTCAATGTATTTGGACCCTTTATAGGGCTGAATTATGCGCATGAAAACTATATACTATATGATAGTTTATGAATTTAAGTTTAAATTAATTTGAATTTAAATTCATGTGGATAAGATTGGAGGTTGTTAGCAAAGTTTGTTTTGCAACAGCTCCACCTTATCTCACTGTTTCATGCACAACTTTCAAAGAAATTTGAAAGTTTGTTTTTCATTTTGAATGAATGAATTCCCTCTTCCTCTCCAAAAGGTGCGCATAAATAGACATGTTCCTCACCTTAGGTTTCATTGAAAAACCAAGCCAACTCTCCTCCTCTATGCACCATTCTGTAGGGTAGCTCAGTACACCTTTCCAAACAGGATACCTAGCCTCCACCCTCACCACTTGTGCGCATAGCAAGCCTCATTGTGGTGTTCATCTGGTGGCTTTCAAGAAAGAGTTCTTGCATCATAGACGAACGGTGGTGTGGATCACCATTAGAGGGTTTGAACCCCTCAAGCCTGACATCTTATCTCCCTGACTGATCAGGCCAAAACAAGGTAACATCATGCTGTCTTAAAGCATGAATCTATGAGTGCATGTATGTTCCGCAGTAAAATTTTTGTTTTACACCTTACATGCATCGGCCTTCAAAGGCCAGTTTACTTTCATCGTGAACCTCCCATATTTTGATATGTTATTATAGACTCAATTAACTTTCTAGGAAGCTATTACATGATTCATAAAGTTCTTGTTTGCTCCGGATATCGCTGTTTGAAGTTCGACAAGCCAATCAACCAGCCAACCCCAAAACAGCACCAAACATACTTCACTGAATCAATTATTATGGAAAATCCACTTAACCAATTGCTCTCAAATTTTTATACAACAAATTAAACACCTCAAGCTTCAATTTGATATATCATACAGCTACTCTGACCAAGAAACGAAGCAAGGATAATTTTCCCAATCTCGGTCCAAAATTGCCACATGTGTAGTAACCAAATCAACAGTCTGTGTTCTCTTCCTTCTACATGCCGACGCCCAATCCATACAAATTCCAAATTTTACTAAAAGATAGAGTACATCTCAAGCTTCAAAATGACGTATGGAACGTCACTATCAGACCTCTGTGGAGGGAGATATGCTCTCTCAAAGTTCGCCTAAATTATGCCAAGTTCTAAAATATTCACCAGAGTTTCCTTTGTTTTTCCAACAATCCCCAAATTTGCACAAGTGTTCTATGACCTCAAATTGTACCTAATAATCATTGGGTGGCACACACAAGGACCAACAATGCCTTGGTGCTCTTGCAACCCATCACAGTTTATATCAAATTACTCAATTTCTATCACTTTCTTATATTTCCAAACTTAACATATTTCAATCACAATAATCCATTTGCGTGCATTCTTTACGGCCATGAAACATAAATCAATCCTAGGATAGGCCTATTGCCCTTTATCAAATTACATGCCTTCACATTACAACAAGTCTTCATGTACAATTTACAAACCTTCCAAATGACATATTACACTTTACAAAGCATAATCTTCAAATACAACATGATAAATACTCCAAAATAACATGACAAATCAAGACTAAACTTAGGTAAAATAAATCATGAAAAAAATGATACCATAATCCTAATCACATGCATTGTTCATGAGCTAAGTCTAGCCTAGGCCCAATGGCCAACAAAATGCAAAATGGGAAATCCTACGTCCAATCATTGTTAGTATATGGGTGTCCTAAAGACAATCTTTTGATTAAATAAAGGACACTAGATGTAGAACTTTGTTTGTCGCAAATAAATAAAAGCACTATTTATCCAGTTTCATATTATGTCTCGATATTATTGTTAATATCATATGAACGAACTGGATAAACCCCCTGGAATATAACAGGTATCACTTGAGTATTTGTGATGAGATCACGATCATGAGGATTCAAGGATGTCGCGTGTCTATTCCTAATTATATGTTCCTAGTCTAGAGACACTGAGATTGGGGATCAGTGATCTCGGGTAAGACTAATACGACTTATCTACTTGTATATGGATACAAGGTAAAGACCTCATGAGCTACAGATATGGAGATGTCTTAGCTAAAGTCGTGGGTGGACCTATAAGAGTATAGCTCTCACTGAACAGACCCAAAAAGAGACTCTATGAGGAAATCTCACAGATAGTGTCATTAGAGTAATCTCTTTATATTTGGGTATGTCTTTCCTTAAACCTGAATTTATAACCTAGATTGAGTTCTAGAAGGCATGTTTTGATTGTATGCCTCGTCTGCCTGAAATATGGAGACTCATAGGTATACTGTTGGGCGTGTCCTGAAAGGGCATAAGGCTAGGGTAATAAGCTGAAGGAATTCGTCAAATCTCTGTGAGAGATTAGGTTATCTGTAAATCGGAGAAATTGGGATGACATTTACAGGGACTCGGGAATCTATGCATAGTAAAAGAGATCATGAGATGATCTGCCTTTATAGTGAGTAAATTGAAGATTTCCTATTTCGAATAAAGCTTACCCTAAACCGCAGGGGTTGATACATTTCCTTACCCTAGGTTAATGGGAAGATAATCGAGACGAAGGGAAATACATACGACAACCAAATATGTGTAATAGGATTATCAAGTTATTAATCTGACTAGCTCTAGGGCAACAAAGCATTGCTAGTGCTCTATGTTGTCATTAATTGGGTTGTGGGCTTGTTGGGCCTAAGCCCAGTTATGTCAGAGGCTAAGTTGGACCTAATGGGTCACACACTAACACCTTGTAGTCATGATGAACTAGTTTTAAAGGTATTGGGCCTAATAATGGTTGTTAGCCCAAGAAGTTGTTTGGAAGCCCACCTAAAGGGTAGAGGGCGCATGGAGCATTATAATGGGATTGGATAGCCCAAGACATTACTAATTAATTTAATTAGTTAAATTAATTATCAAACATTTGAATTTTGAATTTTGAATTTGAGATTTGAATTTTGAATTTGAATTTTGGATTTTGAATTTGAAATTTGAAATTTGAAATTTGAATTTTGAATTTTGAAATTGGATTTTGAAATTTGAATTTTGAATTTGAATGTTTGAACATTTGAAGTTTGAATTTGAATGTTTGGACATTTGAATTCAAGTGTTTGAATTCAAATTTGAATTGGCTATGAATTTTTTTTTCTTTTTGGAGATACGGCTATGAAAAGTTGTTTCATAACAAAAGGATAAGATGAGATCTTGTTGGAATATTCCCTGCATCAAGAAAAGATATTTGATCTTATCCAATGATGAAGTGGTGCGCAAATTTGGATCCAAAGTGAGTGTCATTTTGTCATCTAAATGTACTATAATTCGGATTTGGTTGGTTAAGAGAATCAGTAAGTTAGTTGATTCAAATTTGGAATGCAACTAATAATGTATCTTAACTCAAAATAGGACTGGATGAGCATGAAATGGTTGGTCATGTGATCATGAAAATTAGGTCAGAATCTTGAAAGGATAATGACCTAATCTTATAAGTACTCAAATGAAAGGTGGTTAGCAATTTTGAATTGCAAACAAATCCTTGATTCCCTCCAACCATGCGCATATTTGTGAGATTTTCAAGTAAGAAAATCTTATCATTCTATCATACTAATTAACCTAATGGTGCGCACAAATGTGTGGTTCTTCTCCTTATGGTTTTTTTACAAAAACCTAGCCTACACTCCTTCATCTTATGCGCCATTCTAGAGTGTAATTCACTTCAC
>JAVKPL010000570.1:0-153547 GCA_032173675.1 Gastrolobium villosum
GGACTGGATGGAGGGATGATTTGGCACAACAGATGTTTAACACATGGAGGAGACGTGTTTGAATTGGTTATGCCATTTTTTGAACAACCTTATATGGGTTTGTTTTTTGTATTGTATTAGGGTGGCACATAAGATGCTTAACAAACCACGGCTTTAATGTAATTATAAGTTGTAGAATGCTTATAGCAGTATGTTAATGTTATGGTATATTATGCTTTGATATATATATTTTGCTGTCATTATTTTCAATATTGTATATTATTTTGTTTCTTTGCATAGATGGACGACGAAAGTCAACAGTCGACGAAGCGCAGCAATCATACGTGGACTGCCGAGGAAGACAAGGCTCTTGTAGAATGTCTACTGGAAGTTGGGTTATTATGGAAGGGTGACAATGGATTTAAGAACGGTTTTGCAAATCATCTTGAGAGGATGTTATGCAGGAAATTACCCGGATGTTCTTTGAAAGCAACCCCTCACATCACATCAAGAATCAAACTGCTGAAACGACACTACAATGCAATTTGCGAGATGACAGGCCCTAATGGAGGAAGTGGATTTGGCTGGAATGATAAGACTAAGTCCATTGATGTTGAAAAGGAAATCTTCAAAGACTGGGTTAAGGTGATTTTTTAATGTTAAAATAGTTGCTGCATTTGTTGTCACTCATATTTATCATGTTAATATATGATGCTTTTGGTTATAGTCAAATATGTTTTTTTTTCAGACTCATCCAAATGCTAGGGGGTTGTACAAAAAACCATTCCCTTTCTTTGATGATTTAGGTCCAATTTTCGGTCGGGATGTTGCTACTGGACAGCATGCGCAGGCCCCTGAAGATGTTGTAGAAGATTTAGACAAAGAGACTCCTACATTCGATGAAACTGTTGATGGTGGACAAGATTTCTATTCCCTCATGGATGACACTATAGATACACAAACTTTTAATCCACTGCCGGATACGGCTACTGAAGAGGTTGTGGCACATTCTCCAGGGTCTACCACAGCTGCTAAAAGGGGGAAGAAACGTGCTAGAAGTGAGGATGCAGTTACTGTTATGGTTGCTGAAACCATGAAAGACCTGACCCATACTTATAGAAATGCGACAGACAAAATGGATAGAATGGTTTCTTGTTTTGAAACTCCAACTCCACCAAGTCCAACTCCACCAGAGCCAACCCCTGTAGATCCTAGAATGTCAATTCTAGATGAACTAAAAAAGATAGAAGGATTGAGTGTCTCACAGAGGGTGAAGGTGGCAATGATATTGGCCAAGGATAAGGACATGATGGATATTTTCATGCAGGGAGATTACGAGGAGAGGTTCTTTGTTGTTGCAACGTTGTTGGAAACTGCTCACTAAACCAAGAAAGTGCCTTTTTTTGGATGTCTATGTACATGTATGGGTGTCTGCGGTCACCCTTTTTGGCCTGTACATGACAGTTGATGTACATACTAAATTAGTAAATTACGTATATGTTAATCTTTTTTGAGGTAAATGTCAAATGGATCCTAATGGAAGACTACTTCATGAAGACATACTATATGGTGTGAAGAGTTTTTTGGATACTTGACAGTAGTTGGCAAACTGAATTTTTTTGAAGGCTGCCTATGTATATAGTGTGTATATGGTGATTATGTGAATCTTGGAAGTGGAGATTAACACAAACTATGTTGTTTTTTCGACATGTGTGTTGAATGGATGAGGTTAGTTTGACAGTATTATGTTTTCATTATAAGGTGTATAACTTCCTTTCAAGTTGTAGAATTACTTCACATATTATTTGAAATGCTTGTTCTGTGTCAAGTGCAGGTTTATAACCCGTTATCTCAAGTGCAATGTATGGCAATCCCTGGTAAATATATATGTACAATGATAGATGCAGTGTCGATATGTCATCTGATTAGTCATCTGGTTAGTTACTATTTTATGTTTCAATTTATGGTTATTTTTCAAGTTAGTAAATATTTGTGATGCTTCAGACTTGATGCATTCTTTATTGGAATTATTTCAGGTTCCAAGATGTAACTTTGAAGAATCACATCACTTATGCCTGTTGCTGATGCTGATGACTAGTTAATGTAGTCAATTGTAGTAGCTTAATAGCATTTCAAACTCTGTTGTAGTACAGACTTGATGCATATGTGGTCTTTGAAGAACTTGTGTTCCATGAATGAATTTCATTTTCTACAATGAGTTGACAGTTTTCTTATCTTATACCCTTTTTTTCTTTTGCTCCGGTCAGTACATCCAAAACTTGGTATGGAGAGCAATGATATATACAATAGTATATTTCACAAATTCCTGCCATTGAACCGAATTTAAAATTCAGCAACAAAGGTGGTTTATGTAGTAAGAAAGAGCAATTTGAATGATTTAAGTTAATTTTCAATTTGGACATGTGGTAGGGTAGGGAAAGTTAAAGTATGTATGCAGAAAGCAGAAGATTCCAAGTGAAGCAAACCACATTCAGTTGAGTTGTAATCTTACAGGATTGATACCATTTTTTACTCTTTCATTTGGATAAATGTAAATAGAATGTCAAATCTTTTAATCGGTTGATTTGAGATTCATGCCATAAAACGGTTCATCACTCTAGCTTGCCTTAATATAACATCCAAGAAAAATAAAACAGAATTACATTGCACTAACCCCATTATCATTAAAAAATGGCTGACAAAACCATTGAATTCTTCTAACAATGTAAGTTGACAACGTAATATTCATACTATTTTTATTTTTAAATGAATATTCCTATTAATTTGTAACTCTGTTTTTTCGTTATTTAAAGGGATCGTTGTCAACGTAGATAAATTATCTACATTGGTTTTGGTTTTGGAATGAAATTAATTTGGCCATTTCATGCTTTCAACCTTCAATCGTGTTCTTTTTAATATTTGTTAGTTATAAAATTTGCCAAGAAGATAAAAACATGTAAGCTCGAGTAATTTATTATTCTATCTTTGTGGGTCCTAGGGAATTAAACTTCACCATTTGAAATGAGTCATATTATTGACTTGTGGACAATTCATTATAACAGAAGCCATTTTCATAACCAGCTTTGCAGCCATTTGCAGTAAAAGTAAATCTGACATCAATATTAAACTTTCATACATATTCCCAATCTCAGACATCATATGTTCCAAATCCTATAAGTCAAGAAATTTTCCCCAATCTGCCTTTTCATCTTCAAAATCATTATGTGTTGGGGTTGTTATGAGGAGCTCATCCTCCTGCATCCAAGGAAGTTGCAGAAACCCATTCTTGTTCTGCATCACCCCATGGATCAGCTGAACCAGCTGATAAAACTTCATACTCCAATTCATCATCACAATCTTCAGAAGACAACTCTAGATAAAAATAAGATCAACCAAAATTAGTGCTTAACCTTTATTCATCATTACTGAAAGTACAATGCTTCAGAGAAGAAAATAACCTTTTTTCTCAGGCAATGTTGGTTCACTTATTCTATCACCACATCTTAATATCATAGCTGTCCACATATGAGCAGAAAGAGCACCATAGAGCCGTTCAACTCCTTGTAAATCACCAACTACAGACAAGCCTGTCAACAACAACAGTTCTTTTATATCAAAGATCCAATACATGTATGGAAATTGCATAAATCGAAAATATTTGTCTTCAGCATGTATTATAACTCATTAGTATATAAAACTGAGCATTTGTCAAAGCGAACAATCAGAGCAGGTGGAAATGAGTCATATTAGCTCATTACAACAGCTAGAAGAGGATTACATTTGTCAAAATCTGCATTTGAAGCACAAGCCTCAATGAACTCGATGTTGTGATCAGTGCACCATTCGAAGCAGGATCTTCTGATATTCCTTCATGGTTCTTCATCCCCCAATATGATATTCCAAGCATAATAATTTTCAACTGAATTACTTTGGTTCAAGAAACATGATTAGCCATATGAGTATTTCCAGCACTTATGATTAGCCATATTCTAGAAGTACAATAAAGGAAGTTAAAATTTACAGTACCTTCAAGTCATATTACCTTCAATACTCATCTGTGTATAACACAATAGTACCCAAATTCAATAAACCACACAATTCGTAGGAGCTAAAAACAAAAGAGTTTTGAAATCCCTTATAAATGCCAAAAAGACAAAGACAGAAGGAAGAGAAAAATATTAGTAAAAGTAAATGACAAAAAAGGGTGTTGAATTGGAGGGGTATATAGGATAGAATACTTACAAGGTGGTGTTGGACTGGTTGTGGCAGAACCAGCAAAATCACAGCTACCTTGAACATTCACTTGTTTCTGGTAATAGCTACTAAACCCATAGTTACATTGATCCTTCACAGTGTTTGGGTGGACACAAAATTGGACTGCAACAATTACTTTTCCACAGCACCTTAGACTCCTCGAATTTACATGGTCTCAAGGGTTAGATAGGCTGAGTACAAAACTATTGCATCCATTTTGGTCAGGACTGATAGCTAATTTGTGCTACTTAATTGATCACATGACAACCAAATATTATATATATATTACATAACATTGTCAAAAAAAAAAGATTACCACAAATACACATTACTTAACGACCATACATACTGTACATCAAAAGGGTTACCAAAATTACACCTATACATGGCAATACAACTACTTAATGCTCAAAATTAGGTGTACCATTAGCTTACAACTCAACTACATTTTTACATTTTATATGACATGATCCCAACAACAATAACAAGCAAAATTACCACACCATGGAGTACTTTAAGCTGCACCAGCAATGATTCAAATGCCTTATCCTTCTTGTTGCAGTTAACACAAGTGCCGTCATCAACCCACTCAAAGAAATTACACGCCTCCCTTGTTTTGTAGTTACGACATCCGAAGAACATCCTTCCCGGATTCGTTGGTGTTCGTGACGTGCGCAACACCGCCGCCAATCCACACTTGCACAGCTTCGACAACGATGCCGATGAAGAGGCAGAATGCCCGGATATTTCACTGTTACACCAACCTTTGCCATTGTCATCTCCGCCCATGATTCCTGAATGATTGAATTCCTTCTCTTTGTTTTCGTCTTAATCTCGAAGTTGACACACAACTATGAAAATATCTCCTTCAGGTATGCGTCAGTGGTTTACCATACAAAACAAATAATTCTTAAAATCGACAACAAATAAATGAACTACAAAAATGTGATTCAAATATGTAAACAATATTATTTTGCATCTTCGTTTACTCAGACCCCTGTATCAAATTTTCCCACCATATTCCAACAGTAAAAAACCCATCATACCTCAATGGTAGGAGTTCAAAAACCAAATGTAAACACACACCGACCCACTGTTTTGAGAAGTACCTCGAAGCCGCTCTGTTTTTTTTTTCAATCTTTGTTTTCGACAAGTAACAAAAATTACGTTATGGAATTAGTACCTTTCCAAACCCTAACACTTCACAACTTTCCCCCTTCGTCTGATTAAGTATTCCCCTGCCAAAACAAAATACACGGTTAAGAGAACAGTAACTCTATTTGGATCCGACATCGTTGCAAAGGAAAGACAAGAGAAAAACTTTGGCCTTTGTTTGTAAATGGAACTTACCAGCAGTATGATCCTACAACGAAGGGGAAATCGCGGTTTAGGTCCAGCAAGATGAAGATTTTCTTGAGCTCAACGTTAGGTTTTTCAACGAAGATGGGTCTCTGTATTATGTTGTTTGTTATAATGTGCCAAATGGTTAGTAATAAAAGTTACTCTTAAGGAGGGTATTTTTGTCAAAATTCATCATATTCCCAGCAATTTTTTATTTTCAACCAAACAACTATACAGAAAAATTAACTAATATTTCCAGTAATATTTTGACCTACCAAACACATCTTTTGTAAAATACCCAGACACTTTTTATTCCACCCATATTCCAAGTAATCATGATTCCAGGATCCAAAAAAATTTCTCCAATACCAAACGCCCCCTCAAGGTCTTATCCATCATACTAAACAAGTCCATAAAGAATTATACTATATAAGCTTATATATTATACAATGATCAACATAAAATCAAAAGGTCGCTTGATACTTTGTTTTTTATTGGGTAAAATGTGTGTCATCTTAAAGTAATGTAAAATTATATCATTTTAAAAGAGAGAAAAAGATAGATAAAAGAGGAGAGAGTTGACAAAGTGTAATTTTCACTCTTTATGAGAGTGAAAGAATATAAGTTGTGTAATTTAACACTTTTCCCTAGATAAATATTTTGTGGAGGCAATTCATGGTTTTGTCATTTTGAGCATCACAACCCTACTTCTCCGATCTACGGGAAACTTCCGGAACAGCAGTTAATAATTGTATCTCGCTGTCCTTTATTTTTTCAGTTGAACGGCTTTCGTTGAAGAATCTCCGGTTCTGGTGCTTGTTATACGTTTGTAACGATCCATTGCTGCTTCTTGATTTTCTTTTGATTTGAAGTTTAAAATTGGTTGATTTGTCGAGGAAGTAGTAAAATGGAGTCTGGAGCACTAGCCTCGTCAGAGAAAGAAGAGCAACAAGGAGCCTCATACACGTATTGGGTTAGGAAAATCACCGAAGATGCAGCGCCTTTGCCAGTGCCCCACAAGTTAAGCCAAGAAGATGCTCCCCCTTCTCAATCTCAGGCTGCCACGCTTGGTTCAGCTTGGAATCGCGTATGACCTTTTTTTTTTTTCTTTTTTTTTTTTATAACTTATTTAAAGGGCAAAGAAGAGTCCCTCATGTATTACTTCTCGAAGGAGTTTGATTTTATTTTATTTTTTAAAATATATTGTATATAATAAAAATATTGATAACTGATTTCAAGAACTGTAGTATGTAATATTTAATATTAAGGGACATAAAAGTTTCAGATCATTGTGAAAGAATATATGAAATTTATTTAGGGAGAAGTACCACTAAATATTACTTTATGGACAACAATGGTTTAAGTAGTTATAAGCAACAGACAGACTAGCATTCCAGACTTTTTCTGGAATGTCTCAAAATTTTAAGATAACTTTTTTAATGAATTTAAGTATGGAACAGATTGTGGCTGTTGCTTTTATAATGCTTGATAATGGACATTGGAAGGATGATAATGGGAAGAATTAGGTTATTGGACCAATATTTTTTTTTTTTAAGATAAATATAGAGGTAATGAATAATATCTAGCGTGTACACAAACTTCCATCAGTTTTCTGGTTGATCCGATGTGGCTGTGTTATGTATTTCTCCAAAAGGAGCTTTTGGAAGAATTAAATTCAGGAATACAAGTAAATTGTGGCTCTTGCCAACTTGCCAAGTTCGCGAGTATTATGATCTACTTGATGCATTTTTGTGTTTTAGATATTGCAAATTTTCAAGGAAATGAAGATCTACTTATGCATTTTGCTACACTTAGTTTGGGGTTATTTGGATTGTTAAGGATATAGAGTATAAACCATGCTTAGTTGTGTGGTTTTCTTATATCAATCAATCTGAATGTTGCAAAACTAATACAGGCTGGGACATGGGAGGAGAAAAGTCTTAACAATTGGGCGACTCCAAGAATTAAGGTTTTTGTCTTGATATATCCATATTATCTTTTTTTCCTCCTTTTATGACTGTCCATGTGTATCTGTGTCTACGTGTTAACCTTGCATGTGGTTTTGTTGAACTATCTTCGTCTTATTGCATCTCATAATCTTACATAAAGGGTCATGAACTTTCACAGCTAATCACATTCAATGTATTTTCTTTTGAAACTATGGTTAGTTATTCTATGCATTTTTTCAGGAATTGCTTATTTCAATAGGCTCCATACAGTTCTCCTTTGGCAGAGCAGAAGTAGAAGATGTAACGAAATGTGTGGGTGATGTAAGTGTATTATATCATATACTTCTAGACTGCATCTATTTTTGTATTCTAGGACACTGACACATACTACTTTGAGTCTTTTCGGTACCCTTTAAAAATAGGGGCGGAAAATTCTGGGATGAGCTTTATATGAAACATAGTATTGTAAATATAGAATGTATAATTGTGTAATTATTACAGATTTCTTTTTCCCTTTTATTGGATAGATTATGATATGACAAATTATAAGGATGCTATGTGACAAATTATAGGTCTGATTTACTCCTTATTTGTTTCTCACTTTTTCTAGAATCAGCTTTTTATTAGGAAACCAATCAGTCATATTGGTTCATATTACATGAACATTCAAGTAAACAATATTCAGATTCAGAATTCCGAATTTTAACTTGATATTAGAGCCCCTGGTCTTGGAGACTTTGCTTTTGCGAAACCCGAATATGCTTTCACCGTGGCAGCCACCTTTGAGGCGGCCCATCACTCGAATTATATTCTAGGCATACATTGTGCTCGAAGACCCTATTTCTGGGCTTATACAAACTTTAGTCGCTGCCTCCAATGTCTTTCGTTGGCCACCTTCTTTGGCCAGTGACCCCACCATCACACTTGTTGTCCCTGGAGCATTCATCCATTGAAAGCTAATTGCTGGCAGCCTAGCCACGTGTGCTCCATTCTCCAGCACTTCAATTATATATAGATGTGCATCTAGCCACCATTTTGATCCCCACAAGTCCTCTCTCCTACACTCCATGGTCCAGCCACCTACTGCACCTCCGACAACCATGTTTGACACTGAAGCTACTCAGAGTTTTTCTAAGATCAACTAGCCCATACTTCTCAATCCATCATCCATCTTGACTCACAACACACTCTTAATGACATCCTGATTATGCATCAGACCAACCATCTCATTGGAAAATATTATATATACTCGTCCCAGGTTGTTTTGACTACCCTTTAAGTCTGCTTTAAGTTGAATCATATCGAAGGGCGACCTCCTAACAAGACATATCCCAAGTTCATCGAATGTGATAGTGAAAATTCTCTTATCATGACTTGGCTATGGAACATTCTGCTAGAGATAAACAAAATATTTGGGATTTCTTTTGGAAGATTTATTTTATTTAATAGGCATTGCCACTTAATACGAATTGAAAACTAAGATTTTTTCTACCAAACAAGGAACCACTAGAAAAGAAGATTACTAGAAAAGAAGATTTTGTATATTATTGAATTGTATCATATTTGTCCAAGAGTTCTCTATTTAAAGAGACTAAAAAACCTAATGGGCTAAGCCCAAATACAATGATAGAGTATTCTAGAGTATTCTATTACAAAATAATAATAAAATAATTCTATTATTTACAATACTCCCCCTCAAGCTGAGGAATGGATATTTATCATTCCCAGCTTGGTAGTAAGTTCCTGAAATCTATCATTAGGAAGACCCTTGGTTAAGACATCAACCGCTTGCCTTCCAGAGTCCTTGGCCATGTACGTCCTGTTGATCTCA
This sequence comes from Gastrolobium villosum, assembly GCA_032173675.1. Taxonomy (NCBI): domain Eukaryota; kingdom Viridiplantae; phylum Streptophyta; class Magnoliopsida; order Fabales; family Fabaceae; genus Gastrolobium; species Gastrolobium villosum. The sequence continues at coordinate 9,355 of JAVKPL010000570.1, forward strand.
TTACAATAGAACCCTTTCTGTGATTGACTATTATGACATTCTCAATGGCTTGTGGATCGAGTTTGACTATTATCATAATCTCAAAATGGAGTGTAGCAAGGATGGTGCCACATTGTACAACTTTGTTGAATAGGATAGATATTTGAATCTCTCTTCGGGGTAAATTTTGAGTATGACCTTACTAGGGTTCAAATTCTTGGGAGAGGAAAAATCTTTACACTTTCTGAAGTGCTTTTGTGGGAATTTCATGTAACTTAGGAGTTATGGGCTTAAGCCATATAGCTTTGTTGTTTTATTCTTTTACCCTTATGCCTTTGTTATATTTGTAAACTCATTCCATTTGTCAAATGATGAATAAAACATAGTTTTCCATGGTATCAAGAGCTCTCATGTAAAACCGGCAGCACATTGCCGGAAAACTGAAAAAACAGCACTGTCAAGGCTTTTTTTTCTATCTTCAAAGCCCCAACGGCAAAGTAAGGCTACCAATCACCGTATAAGTCCAAAACCGGTTGAATCCCAGCTTGTCACGACCGTCAGCTGCCATTGTAAAATTTTTTCGGCGACTTTTCCAGCAAAACTAGTACCATCGGAATCAGAAAGAGCTGATCCACAGGTTCCAAGAAGGCCCACCAGATTCTAACCACCCAGGTGTTGCCATGCGTCGGAAGCAGACCAGCACGTTAGCCCCACGCGCATCTCTCCTTTGGTGCGTGAAAGCCACGCGCCACCCTGTCGGGTCCTGTTCCGGTCCGAATTGGTCTCGTTCGGTTTGTCTTCCTCTTTCCTATCTGTTTGAGGGTTCGAATCAGTGTTTGGAGACTCTTTTTTTTTTTTTCTGGGTATCCCATAGATGAAAATAGTGGAGCTTTAGCGCACTATATTGCATCAATAGTGGGTAGGGGCACTCAGCCGCAACAAACCACACATGACACTACGATTTACAGTGGTGGCCATAGCGGCTGCAATTTAAAGTAGCGTTTCGCAGTCGTAGTGGCCCAATTTCCACGCTACAAGGAAGGGGGAGAGTTTTTTTTATGTTATGGGTATTATTGACTAATAATTTAATTTTAATGGTAGAATGGACCTTTATCCTTTTTTATTTCTGAACCCTATCTCTCTTATGATCTATTTACTTCAAATCTCGATCTACAACGGTGCAACGGTGTCTCTGTTTCAGCTCTCTTTTTCTCTCATTTTCCGACTTTGATATCTCTTTCCTACCTAATTACTGGCAAGCCCACAACAGCATAATCTCTCCGACTACGACACAATGTTGATATCTCACTGATTTTTTTTACCTACGACATATTCCTTGTCTCTCGTACTATGTTTGCTTGAAGAAAGAATAGTTACATCTGTCTCTCTCACTCATTTTGTGGCAAGTCAAGCCCAAAAACCATCTGCAGTTGTTTCCTTCTCCAATAGTCCAATGCTATGTAGCACCGGTACTGACACGGGACATGTGACACGACACGGCACTCCGACACGTTAATTCTAAAAAATATTAGAGTTCGACACGTTAGGACACGTTTTGATATTAAATAATATTTTTAATTTATGTAGTGTTTATTATATTTAATATTCAATAACTTAACAAAAAAATGAAACTAAACTTATAATATTCATCAATTTTGCAAAGAAACATAAGATATCTCGAATATTTATATTAAACTCAATAAAATGATAATCATAATCTAATGAATCTAATAGTTAGAACTAAAAACTCAACGCAACGCAACCTTTGAACCTTTTTTTGAATTTCTATAACGCGTGTTGGAGTGTCGGACACGACACGTCAGGATTTTTAAAGTGTCGGTACTTCATAGGTCCAATGTGTATTATTTATATGTATTAATATGAATATATGATTAATCTGATTTGATTTCTCTCTTTGCTAATTTTTTTGAATAAGTTAAATTAATAATTAATGTAATATTATTTTATATTAAATAATATATATTTTATATTGTATATCACATAATTGAACTTCACAGTAGCGGCTATACCTGCTACCTGTTTTACCGCTATAGCATTTTTAGGGTTGCCTACTACTGCGTGCAACTGAAAACTATGGGGTATCCTTTGACTTCTCTCATGGCTTCTTCCATCGACTCTATCGGCAACTCTTCAGCTCCCAACTCGCAGGTCTATGGTGAAAGTCTGTTACGGACATAGCTGTGAGGGATAATCCAAGAAAGCCTAGAGTGTGGAAAGTATATCAAAGGAGACAACAAAAGCAGTTACCGAACAGTCAAAGTTAGTTAGGATGTTTGTAAATAATTCTTTTGTATAAATAGGGAAGTTGTATTAGAAAAAAGGGTATTCTGGAATATTAGTCTTGGGAAACAACTGAGAGTGCTCAGTGTGTGAGGAAGAGAGTGATTCTCTTGGAGAAGCCATTTTGGCTTGTAACCTTCTTGAACATTTCAATTAGAAATATTAAACTGTCCTCTGTTTTCTTTCCCTGTTTGTTTCTCTATTTGTTTCTATCAATTGTTGTGTCAGTGATACCCAGAACACATCAATTTTGCCAGGCCCCTGACGGATCTTCTTAAGAAGGGCAATTTTAAATGGACAGAAGAAGCAACAAAAGCTTTTGATGACCTCAAGGAGGCCATGACTTCAGCTCCCGTCCTCTGCCTCCCTGATTTTTCCAAGCCGTTCACTATTGAGTGTGATGCTTCAGGGAAAGGGATAGGGACTGTCCTTTCTCAAGAGAGACACCCTATAGCTTTTTTCAGCAAAGCTTTGAGTCCTACCTCCCTTTCTAAGTCTGTTTTCGAAAAGGAGTTGATGGCTTTGGTGTTGGCTATTCAATATTGGTGTCCCTACCTTTTAGGACAACGCTTTACTGTGTTCACGGATCAGAGAAGCCTCAAATATCTGCTCGAGCAACGGATAACCACCCAAGACCAACAGAATTGGTTGGCCAAGCTTCTGGGATATGAGTTCGATGTCATTTACAAAAAGGGGTCAAATAATAGAGTGGCAGATGCTCTCTCGCGTCGAGAAGAGGACAAAGAGTTGCAGGCTATCACTCGGTTATATTGGCAAGACCTACCTGCCATAGATGTAGGGGTAAGGAGAGATCAATCATTAGCAAAAATCATCTCAGATTTGGAGGCTGATCCTAATCTTCACCCGGCGTACACTTTGGAGAATGGTAGGCTCTTTTACAAAGGGAGGCTTGTCATTCCTCCCAATTCAGAATGGATTCCCAAGTTATTGCACGAATTTCATTCATCTTCACTGGGGGTCATACTGGTGTTTTTCGCACCTTTAGGAGATTGGCTCAATCTATGCTTTGGCCAGGAATGAAAGGGGCAGTAGCCGCCTTTGTAGCAGAATGCCCAGTCTGCCAAAAATGTAAATATCAAGCAACTTCACCAGCAGGGTTGCTCCAGCCATTGCCAATTCCAAATGCAGTGTGGGAGGAGCTTAGCATGGACTTTATAGTTGGGTTACCTCGATTCAGAGGACATGACACCATTTTTGTAGTTGTGGATCGATTGAGTAAATATGGGCACTTCATTATGATCAAGCACCCTTTTTCGGCAAGGAGTATTGCTGAAATTTTCATTAAAGAGATTATTCGTCTTCATGGGGTACCCATCTCTATTGTCAGTGATCGCGATCCAACTTTTATGAGTGTTTTCTGGAAAGAACTGTTCCGTTTGCAGGGCACTACTCTGAAGTTTAGTACAGCGTACCATCCGGAGACAGATGGACAAATGGAAGTGCTCAATAGGACTCTAGAGACTTACCTCCGCTTTTTTTGCTCAGAACAGCCTAAATGTTGGGGAGATTATCTGCCTTGGGCTGAATAATGTTATAATACCAGTTTCCATACTTCAGCCCAGACCACTCCGTTTGAAATCGTATATGGTAGACCACCTCCTGTTCTCACAAGGTTTATTCCAGGAGATACAGCTATTGAAGTTGTTGCAAGAGATTTAATGGATAGAGATGAAGTGCTTCAGCAACCCAAATTTCACCTTGGACGTGCTCAAGACATCATGACTAAGAAGGCAAACTTGCATAGGACCCCCTCAGTAATTCAAGTAGGGGATTGGGTTTACTTAAAGATCAGACCTCATCGGCAGAAGTCCATGCTTACTAAACTGCACCCCAAGTTATCTGCTCGTTACTATGGGCCTTTTCTGGTGATGAAACAAGTAGGGGCAATAGCTTTCCAACTACAATTGCCTGATGAGGCGCGTATTCATCTTGTCTTTCATGTGTCCCAGCTGAAGAGAGCTATTGGAGCTCAACGGGTAGAGGAGGAATTGCCTAGGGAGTTGATGTTGGAAGGAGACTAGTTTGTACCTACTCAAGTCTCAGCCTCGCGAACACTGCAGCAACATGGACAAGAAGTTCATCAAGTTTTGATTCAATGGGAGAATAGACCTCCTGAGGAGGCTTCTTGGGAAGATGTTCCAGTCATGCGACAATAATTTCCTATTTTCAACCTTGAGGACAAGGTTGCGGACCCCCAGGGAGATATTGTTACGGACATAGCTGTGAGGGATAATCCAAGAAAGCCTAGAGTGTGGAAAGTATATCAAAGGAGACAACAAAAGCAGTCAGCGAACAATCAAAGTTAGTTAGGATGTTTGTAAATAATTCTTTTGTATAAATAGGGAAGTTGTATTAGAAAAAAAGGGTATTCTGGAATATTAGTCTTGGGAAACAACTGAGAGTGCTCAGTGTGTGAGGAAGAGAGTGATTCTCTTGGAGAAGCCATTTTGGCTTGTAACCTTCTTGAACATTTCAATTAGAAGTGTTAAACTGTCCTATGTTTTCTTTCCCTGTTTGTTTCTCTATTTGTTTCTATCAATTGTTGTGTCAGTGATACCCAGAACACATCAAAGTCAATCCCTAATGGAAAAAACTTCCTCTAATGGAGATCAATCAGTCCAATTGGTTATTAGAGGAAGGGGCAAGATGGGTTATCTCACGGGAAAGGTTAAAGAATCTCCTGAAAATGATCCAAAATATGAAGATTGGGAGATCAACAACTCTATTGTCATGGCTTGGCTGACTAATTCTATGGAGCCATAAATTAGCCGCACTTATTTGTTCCTTAAGATAGCTAAGGAGATTTGGGATGCTGTAAAAAGGAATTATTCGGACCTAGAAAATGCCTCTCAAGTGTTTTGAGATCAAGAATAAACTAAAAGAGTTGCGTCAATGAGGCATGTCTGTCATTGAATACTATATTGAACTGCGGAATTTGTGGCATGAACTTGATCTTCACTATGAGACTGATCTTGGAGGCTTGGTAGCTGACACCAAGTTTCAGAAACATATGGCAAAGGAGAGACTTTATGAATCTTTAGCTGACCTCAATCGAACATTTGTTCTCGGCTCTTATTAAGGGGAAGTTATTTTAATTACAACATGTTTGATTAATGGTAACACCTTTTGTCCTCTCTTTTTTTCATCTATTCTTATTATACAAAATCTTCCATCTCATGTTTTAACCACAACATGTTTGATCAATCGGTAACACCTCGAGTTGTTGAGTGTTTCCTTTGTTCATATTTAGTAGCAGCACCGTAGCAAACTTGATCCTTGAGTTTGGTAAGTGATTCTTCTTGAATTACACCCCTGATAGAAAGGGATAAAATGCTACCGTCCTTCTGAAGAAAAGAAGAAGTGTTTTGTTTGAATAATACTTTCTTAATTCATTTAGAGACCCAATGGGTCTTTTTTATATTGAGTACATTCAACTACTTCAATAAATACAACCACCAACTACTTCAATAAATATATAATTACCAACTAAATATACAACTACCAACTACATCAATAAATACTATCTAGAATATTCTACACTCCCCCTCAAGTTGGGAGATATATATTGATCATTCCCAACTTGTTAATCAAATTCTCAAAGGTTGGCTTAAGTAATCCTTTGGTGAGGATATCTGCTGTCTGTTCCTTGGTAGGTATATATGACAAGCATACACTACCGTCTTCTAATTTCTCTTTGATAAAGTGACGATCAACTTCCACATGTTTTGTTCTGTCATGATGAACAGGATTTTGAGCAATGCTGACAGCAGCCTTATTATCACAATATAATCTGATAGGTAGGGAATAAGAGATCTTCAACTCCTCCAGAAGCCTTCGTAACCAAATTCCTTCACAAATACCATGGGCTAGAGCCCGAAATTCTGCTTCTGCACTGCTTCTTGCAACAACAGTTTGTTTCTTACTTCTCCAGGTCACAAGGTTTCCCCAGACATAAGTACAATATCCTGAAGTAGATCTTCGGTCCATTGCAGAGCCAGCCCAGTCTGCATCTGTATAGATTTCAATCATCCTTTTTTGCCCCTTTTTAAAGAAAATTCCTCGACCAGGGGTATTTTTTAGGTATTTGAGAATTCTATAAACAGCACTAAGGTGTTTTTCCTTAGGAGAATGCATGAATTGGCTAACCATGCTCACAGCAAAAGCAATATCAGGACGAGTGTGAGACAAATAGATTAATTTCCCCACTAGTCTCTGGTACTGCTCCCTATCAACATCTTCCCCGTCCTCAACTCCCAACTTGATATTAGCTTCAATTGGAGTCTCTGCCGGCTTGCACCCAAGCATACCTGTTTCTTGCAACAAGTCTAGAGTGTATTTTTTCTGAGTTAAAGAAATTCCTTCCTTACTTCGAGCAATTTCCATGCCAAGGAAATATTTGAGAGATCCAAGATCTTTTAGTTCAAACTGGTCAGCTAAATTTTTTTTAAAGAGGTTATCTCCTCGCTATCATTGCCAGTGACAATTATGTCATCAACATAAACAATCAGAATAGCAATTCTTCCTTTGTCGGAGTGTTTAAAAAATAAAGTGTGATCAGTCTGAGCTTGGGTGAACCCTCTTCCCTTAACAGCTTGAGTAAGTTTCCCAAACCATTCTCTGGGAGATTGTTTAAGTCCATAGAGAGACTTCTGCAACTTGCACACAGAACCATCCCCTTTTGCAAAACCAGGAGGTGGATCCATGTAAACTTCCTCATGTAGATCACCATTCAAGAAGGCATTCTTAACATCTAATTGTTGCAATGGCCAATCAAGGTTGGCGGCAAGAGATAGCAGAACGCGGATAGTGTTAAGTTTGGCAACAGGAGCAAATGTCTCCTGATAATCTATCCCATGAGTCTGAGTAAATCCCTTAGCAACTAATCTGGCCTTATACCTATTGATGCTATTGTCTGCATTGAATTTTATTGTGAACACCCACTTGCAACCAACAGTTTTCTTTCCTTTAGGTAATGTCACAAACTCCCATGTTCCATTTTTTGTCAATGCATCCATTTCTTCTAATACTGCATTCCTCCATTTTGGGTCATCAAGTGCTTCTTGGATATTTTTGGGTATCCTGGTACTATCTAACATAGTGTTGAAAGCACGAAAACCTGGAGATAACTTCTCATATGAGATATAATGGGAAATAGGATGAGCAGTGCAAGATCTAGTACCTTTCCGAAGAGCAATAGGCATATCAATGTTGGTTGTACTAGTACATTCAAGTGGGTTGCTAGAACAAGGACTCGAGTTAGGATCCTGGCAGTCTAGAGCATCTTGATGTGTTTTACGCCTGCTGTAAAATTTTCCCCATTTTCCAAGAGGATCACAAGGAGGATCATTAGACTCAGGTATAGTTGCTTGATCAGAAGGAGGATCATTAGACTCAGGTATAGTTGCTTGATCAGAAGGAGGATCATTAGAATCAGGTATAGTTGCTCCCCCTGTTTCCTTCCCAATAACTCCCCCTGTTTCCAAAGGCCAAGGTAAGACAGTAGCATCATTTGGTTTCCCAGGCTTATCTTCATCCATACCAAGACCTATAGACTCCCCCTGAAGAGAAGTCGGGGAAAAAAAGGATTGTGTTTCATAAAAGGTAACATCCATGGAAACAAAAACCTTACGGAGAGAAGGTGAGTAACACTTATAACCTTTTTGATTTGGGGAATATCCTATGAAGACACATCTAATGGATTTAGGGTCAAGTTTGGACCTTTGATGTGGAGGAATATACACAAAAACCACACAACCAAATATTTTGGGAGGAAGAGAAGAAAGAGCACTGAAAGAGGGAAAAGATTTAGTAAGACAGGATAAAGGAGAATGAAAATTTAGTACCCGAGAAGGCATCCGATTAATGAGATAACAGGCTGTCAAGACGGCTTCCCCCCACAGGTATTTAGGGACATGCATCGTGAATAAAAGAGCTCGAGCAACTTCAATTAGATGTCTATTTTTCCTTTCAGCCACCCCATTTTGTTGAGGGGTGTTAGGACAAGAACTTTGATGAATGATTCCATGCTGGTTTAGGTAATCTCCAAGAACTGAATTAAAATATTCAGTACCATTGTCTGTTCGCAGAATTTTGATAGAGGTCTGAAATTGAGTTTGAATCATAGCATGAAAGTTTTTAAAAGTGGATGCTGCCTCAGACTTATCTTTTAAGAGATATACCCAACATACCCTAGAATGATCATTAATGAAAGTAATAAACCAACGAGCACCCGAGACATTTTTTTCACGAGCAGGTCCCCAAATATCACTATGAATCAATGTAAAGGGAGAAGATTCATGATATTTCTTAGGAGAATAAGTGACACGAGAATGCTTTGCAAGCTGACAAATATCACAGAGAAGGGAGCTTGGCTTTTTATTGATAAATAAGTTCGGGAATAACTTCTGGAGATAAACAAAATTTGGGTGTCCCAACCTACGATGCCATAACAAAACATCATTACAGTCATCTGATAAACATAGAGAGTGGTTCGAAAAAATCCTATTTTCACAATGAACCTCTGTAAAATAGTAGAGCCCTTCTTCCTCTCTAGCACTGCCAATCATCATCCCCGAGTCCTGTTCTTGAAAGATACAAGCATTTGCAGAGAACTTAGCAACACAATGCAACTCAGCAGTAAGTTTGCTAATAGAGATGAGATTACAAGTAAGAGAGGGAACATGAAGTACTGAGTTCAAAATAATTTGCTCAGAAAGTTTAATGGATCCCTTTCCCGCAATAGTGGAGAAATTCCCATCAGCTGTTCTTATTCGTGATGGGTGGTAGTAAGGGGTATAGGAGAAAAATAAGGTTGCATTACCTGTCATGTGATCAGAGGCCCCTGAATCAAGGATCCAACGATTACTACGTTCAACATGGAATGCCATACCTTTTTGAGCAACATGATTGGTTGTGTCAGCATGATGAGACATCAATTTATGAAAAGACGAATTTTCAAAATTTTCAGCGTCCATGGCTTTCTAACAATGGGTACCCAGAAAAGAAAAATTCCTCCAAATACAATTTTGACCCTCAAAACAGGAAGAGGGTTGCTCGCCAAAGTCAATGAATGAGAGCAATCTTAGCTACAGTAAAACAGTAATTGCTACGGGTCTTCTGTGGCTTGGCTCGGAATTTTGTTTTGAACCTAATGGTGGCCTTGGTTTCGTGGTTGGAGGTGGCTAGGTAAGGATTCTGGCTTGGGCAGTGGCTAAAACGAAAAAGAAGGAATAGGAAAATGACTTAAAAAATAAATCAGAACGGGGAAGAGACTGGAATATAACCAGCTCTTGATACCATGAAGAAAAGAAGAAGTGTTTTGTTTGAATAATACTTTCTTAATTCATTTAGAGACCCAATGGGTCTTTTTTATATTGAGTACATTCAACTACTTCAATAAATACAACCACCAACTACTTCAATAAATATATAACTACCAACTAAATATACAACTACCAACTACATCAATAAATACTATCTAGAATATTCTACACCTTCAATTCACCATTTCCTTGTTTCCCTGGGAGATACCTTTTTTGAAGATAAGTCCTCTCATCCTCACTTTTAGGAGGAAAGCATTTCAGAAGTTTCGTTTGAGTCCTAGTCTACTATATTTGTGACAAGTTTGGTGCCTATGACAAATATGCACCAGCTTGAGGGAGAGTGCTAGGATATTATCTATTTAATATATAACTGTATTTGATTAGTATTTGGTTGTGTCTGATTAGGATGTAATTATTGTAATTGATTCTCACATCAATATATAGAGGGCGCGTGGTTTGATTAGACACACGACGATTTTTACCAGCTTAGATTTCTTAGTTACATAGTTGTGTACCTGCTGTTTACAAGTTTATTTGCCAAAAAGAAAATGAAAGGAAAGTGATTTTGAATATTTTTTGCCAAAACAATTATACATCCAACAAAACAATTATACATGTATATGATGGATTGATATTTCATGATTGTAAATTTCTTAGGCATTCATGGTGATAGTTCGGAACAAGAAACGTGTCGGTTACACATATGAATTGACCTTAAAAGTCAAAGGTAAATCACTATCAACCATTTCTGTTCAGCGCTTCAATACAACTGTTTGTTTTATTTTGCAGTTCAATCTATTACTTTGTATAAGCCATGCTGATTCGCAAATGGTAGCAGGGGAATGGATTATTCTAGGAGAGAAGAAGTTGGTTGGGGCTAACATAGATGTCCAAGAGTTCTCATTTGGTGAACTGGATGACTTGCAGGTATTTCTTAACATATTCATTAAATATTTTTGAGGCAGAATAAATCGAAAAGGGCTTAATGGGAATTAGACCAAAATATGGCATTTTCTTTTTATTCCTTTATATGACATTTCAATTTTCTATGGGAATTAGACCAAGTTACGCTTGAGTATGGGAAGAGTTTAGTTGATTGATACTTTACTTTCTTCAAATAATTTAGTTGATTAATACATTAATTCTTCAATTTTTCCGGTCATATTTTGTTATTTACAGGTATGTGATGCATAAACTTTTGAATATGTTAAGCAATTAAAAGAATAATAATTAAATAAATATTATGGAAACAACTTCTATTGGAGACCTTCTGGAGTTTCCTAGCACACTTGACTAAGTTAAGAAGTTTTTCTCACCTCCGCAAAGTCAAAATTTTGTCATCATGGCTAATTTTGATTATTCCCTTGTTTGGGTTTCAATACATAATAAAAAAGTAATTGAAAAAGATAAATTAAGACAACTAATAATCAAGCAAAAAGGTTTAAAATTAACACCAAACAATAAAGCTCATAAAAAAAATAATCATAAGAATGAATTAAGTAATAGTATTAAATCCCGGGCTACCTCATTCTCTTTCTAAACGAAAAAAAAGAAACTGAGATAAAGAGAATGAAAGCTCTATATATATATATATATATATATATATATATATATATATAGGTTATAGTTACAACCTTTTTTCTTTACAACCTCTTACAACCATATCTTATCACCGTTGATTTTCGTCAATCAACGGTTATCATTTATTGTGAATTAATAATTAATTAATTAGTTTAATTTGCTAAAATGATAACCGTTGATTGGCGGAAATCAACGGTGATAAGATATGGTTGTAAAGAAAAAAGGTTGTAAGTATAACCTTCCTCATATATATATATATATATATATATATATATATAGGGAAAATCATTTCTCTGAAAACTTGAGATGAGTTCATCTCCGGCCACCCCAAAACTACGTCGTTTTATTTATTTGTTTCCTTATATTAATTGATTCACCTTTGAATGGTTATGATTCTATTTTTCTCTCTTTTCCTTTATCACCATTGATCCATCTTTGTATGGTTATGATTTAATAGCCAGAGATAATATTGTCTCAAGCAGCTTGAGAAATGATAAGCCTATATATATATATATATATATATATATATATATGCTTTTATTGCAGACAATTATTTTCTGCAACTCACATAAAAGTGAGTCGGTTCCATTATAATAGGAGAAAGAAAAATATAATGTGACCAACTCACTTTTATGTGAGTGTAGCACAAAAAATTTAACTCCCCCTCAAGCCGAGGAATATATATTCCCAACATGAGTTCTTGAAAATTGTCAGAGGGGAAGTCCATCGGTCAAGACATCAGCTAGTTGGTGACTAGAAGGAATATATGAAGTAATGGACAATCCGCTATCTAGTTTCTCTTTGATGAAGTGGCGGTTGATTTCAATATTTTCATTTGGTCTTGTTGGACAGGATTATGTGCTATAGCGATGATGGATTAATTATTACAGAGTAACTTCATAGTTCTTTCAAATTTTATTATGAGATCATCTAGAATAATTTTCAATCGTAGCAATTTACAAATACCTTGGGTCATGACTCGAAATTCTGCCTCTGCACTAGACCTAGCAACCATATTTTTCTTTTTACTTCTTTATGCTATTAGGTTTCCACAAAAAACATACAATAGCCCGAGGTAGGTCGTCAATCAGTCACTGATCTAGCATAATCAACGTTAATCAGCTAGAGGCAGCCCATGTTACTATAGCGTTAACTTTTTTGTGAGAAACGATCGAGACAATGCTTCACACGTCATCAAAAATGACAGTTGAAACTTTCCGGTGTGTATGGAGACGCGTTGAGCAGTTTTGCTACGCAAGGGTGTTGTAGAAATGTAGATCTAGAAATTCTAAGTGAAAAAGTTGCTTTCTTGACCAAAAATGTCACGGGTAAGGTTTTCCGGTGGCGGTCAGTGACAGTGATCAGAAGTTGAGGCACAATAGTTGCGCTAGAGGATCTGCCCTAAGGCATAAAGAAGGATCCGCAGAAGAGGCGGTGGTTACGGAAGCAAAAGGCTCCCAGATCGAGAGCTCTTATATCAAATTGAATGGAGAAAAATTGAAAAATAATATTCAAAAAATTGCACAAAGGAATATGATATATAGAGATACTAATGGGCCTAAAGGAATAAAACAAAATCCTAAAAAATAAGGAAACAAATCATAACAGATATTTTTCATATTTACAATTAGAGTAAATACCCTTTTGGTTCCCTAACAAAAAACATGGTTCCCACTTTAATACCTTACAAAAAAAAATTAGTCTCGAGGTCCCTAACAAATTCAAAGTGGACCCATTTTAGTCTTTTTGAGGGACTAATGGGCCTTTTTGAATTTGTGAGGGACCAAGATTTCAACTAAATGGGTCCATTTTGAATTTGTTAGGGACATCCAGACTAATTTTTTTTTGTAAGGGACTAAAGTGAGGACCTTGTTTTTAGTTAGGGACTAAAAAGGGTATTTACTCTTACAATTATATATATATAATATTTAAAAGGAAAGAATTGTATATTATTAAATTGTATTTATAACTGTACAAGAATTATCTATTTAAAGAGACTAAACCGACCTAATGGGCTAAGCCCAAATAAGCTTCGATAGTATTCTAACAAAATAGTGATACAAAAATAATGATCAGATAAATAATTCTAATATTTACAATACTCGTCCTCAAGCTGATAAATGAATATTTATCATTCTCAGCTTGTTAGTAAGTTCTTGAAATCTATCATTAGGAAGATCCTTTGTTAAGACATCGGCCAATTGATGACCAGAAGGAATATTTGGAGTAATGACCAGTCCACTATCTAGTTTTTCTGTAATGAAGTGGCGATCAATCTCAATATGTTTGGTTTGATCGTGTTGAATTAGATTGTGGGCTATAAAGATAGCTCACTTGTTTTCACAAGGTAATTTCATAGATCCTTCAAATCTCACCTTGAGATTATCAAGAATGATTTTCAGCTACAATAACTACAGAGACCTTGAGCCATGGCCCAAAATTCTGCTTCTGCACTTGATCTAGCAACCACATTTTGCTTTTTACTTCTCCATGTTATTAGATTCCCACAGAGAAACATACAATAGCCCGAAGTAGACCGTTGGTCAGTCACAGGTCCAGCATAATCGGCGTCTGTAAAAATTTCTAAGAATAGGTTTCCTTCTCTTTGGAACAATAGTCTTCTGCCTGAGGTGCCATATATATATATATATATATATATATATATATATATATATATATATATATAGGATATTGGAGAATCCTGTCCAAAGCTTGCAAGTGTTTCTTCCTAGAATCGTGCATGAATTGACTAACAACACTAACTGCATAAGCCAGATCAGGTCTAGTATGAGCTAGATATATAAATTTTTCCACTATTCGTTGATATTTGTCCTTTGTCAACTGGAGGGGGCTCATTTTCACTTCCTAGTCTGTGATTCTACTCAATTTGAGTTCTGGAAGATTTACCCCCAAGTTTTCCTGGTTCTTTAAGGAGGTCAAGAACATACTTCCTTTGGCAAATAAATATCCCTTGCTTTGAATGAGCAACTTCTATCTCAAGAAAATATCTCATTTTTTCCAAGATCTTTAACTTCAAATTCAGTCTGTCTCTTTTGTAGAGCACATTTCTCACTTATATCACCCCCTGTTATAACAATGTCATCTACATAAACTAGAAGAATAGTGATCTTACCTTCGTGAGAATGTTTAAAGAAAAGTGTATGATTCCCTTGACTTTGCTTTTACCCCAATGAAAGCATAACTTTGGTAATCTTCCAAACCAAGCATGTGGTGATTGCTTTAAGCCATACAATGTCTTCTTTAACTTGCAAACTTTGTTATTTCCATTTGTAGAGTTAAATCCAAGTGGGATCTCCATGTAAATCTCCTCTTCTAATTTACCTTTGAGGAAGGCGTTTTTCACATCAAATTGTTTCAAATCCCAATTAAAATGATCAGCGAGGGACAATAGAACTTTTACAGTGTTCATTTTGGTCACTGGAGCAAATGTTTCTTTGTAATCAATGCCATAGGTCTGTGTGTACCCCTTGGCAACCAGTTGAGCTTTCTACCTTTCAAGATTCACATCGGAATTATACTTCGGAGTATACACCCATCTGCACCCTACTGCCTTTATTCCATTTGACCTGCCAACAACTTCCCATGTATTATTCTTATCCAATGCATTCATCTCGTCATGCATGGCTTGAACCCAATTATTATCCTTTAATGCTTCATGGACTGATTTTGGGATTGAAATGGAGTCAATTACTGTAATAAAACTTCTATGCTTCATAGAGAGATTCTTAGAGGAGACAAAATGAGAAATAGGGTGTTGGGTACAAGACTTTTTCCCTTTTCTTACAGCAATGGGTAAGTCAATAGAATTAATATCAGGCTCAGGAATAAAAGAAGTAGTATATTCAGTACTTACCAGTGATTCAGGCGATTGCAGTTGTTGGTGGGGCAGTGTGGGTTGTTCTTCCTTTGGTACAATAGTTTGGATGTCCAGCTTTGCGTATTTTCTATCTATCGATTAGAGGCATGCCACATGAGGAATCAGATGAATTTTCAGCCTTAGCAACTCAACTAAGTCTTCCTTCTCATTGTCATGTAGTGTAACTACTGTGGTAATAAATGATGTAGGTAACAGAAAAATAGACTCAGACTCGAAGAAAATGGATGAAGCTTCTATCTTGTTCTCCCCTTGAAGTTGAGGGTGTAGACAGTAGGACTCAGATTCATGGAAGCTAACATCTATAGAGACAAAATTTACGACTTGGTAGTAACATTTGTATCTTTTCTTGTTGGGAGCATAACCAAGGAAGACACGTTTAAGGGCTCTAGGCTCTAATTTACTTAGATGCTTTTTATGGATATCGACAAAGGCAACACATCCAAAGACACGAGACCGGAGACTCCGCGCAAGAAAAAAAAGAGGTCATGAGATCAACAGGACTTACATGGCCAAGGATTCTGGAAGGTAAGCGGTTGATCAAATAGGCTACGGTTAATACAGTTTCTCCCCAATAAGAGTTGGGTACAGATGTCTGAAACAATAATGCTCTGGTGACTTCAAACAAATGTTGATTATTTCTTTGAGCAACCCCATTTTGTTGAGGGGTATCCACGCATGTGAGTTCATGAACCATTCCTTTGTCTTTAATAAACTAGGAAAGACGCTGATTAACATATTTTGTACCATTCCTTTCTCAAGCGTTTGATACTTTTACCAAACTGGGTTTCAATCATATAATAAAACTGGATAAACAATTGTTACCTCTGCCTTTTCATCAAGAATATCCATGTTATCCGAGTATAATCATCAATAAAAGAGACAAACCACTTAGTACCAGAAACATTAGGGTCTTTGAAATGTCTCCAAACATCAGAATGAATAATAGTAAAAGGTTCAAAACTTTTTATTTCATTAGAAGGAAAGGATACACTATGAAGTTTGCAATCTGACAGACATCACAATTAAAAGACTCAACAGATTGCGATACAAACAAAGACATAAACATAGACTTAAGTTAACTAAAAGGAGGATGACGCAAGCGCTTGTGATGAAGCCAAATTAGAGAATCTGGAGTAGACTGATGAGTTATCAAAGTCTGATCCCTGGTACTTTAAGCAAATTCTGGAATTAGATGATACAACCCACCCTACTCCTTAGCAACTCCAATCGTCTTCCCCATGGTGAGATTCTGAAAAATACAATGAGTAGGGAAAAAGGTTACAGTGCAATTCAAATCTGTAGTAAGCTTATGAGTAGAAAGGAGATTGGTGGAAAGTTGGGGAACATGGAGAGCATTAGTAGACTAGTGAGTTCTAATGTTAGCATTAGTAGAATACATGAGAAAATATCTCATTGTAGTCAAAGTCTTATTGCTGATGAAATCCCTTTCCCACTGGTCTGACCTTATATTTATTAACAGTGCCATTTGAGTTCTCCTTAATAAACACCTATTTGCAGCCAATAGGTGTCCGAGAAGGAGGTAGAGGAACCAAGGACCAGGTACCATTTTCCTGGAGGGCAGTGTACTCCTACTGCATGGCCTAAAGCCTGTGTAGGTCGGCAAAGGCCTGTTTGACGCCGGTTGGCTCTATATGAGCTGTAAAAATAGAGGGATCGACCAATGGAGGAGGGAATGTATTCAGAACCTGAAGAGGAAGAGGATAAAGTGTTCGAGCAAGGTGTATCAAGTTGAGGTCCGGTAAAGAGCAGTTTTGTCTTGGGGAAGGGGAAGTTTGACTTTGAGTGGGAGAAGACTGATTCTGTGTAGGAGGTGAAGACATAAAGGGTGAAGGCTTACCTTGTGTGGAGTTAGACTGACCTTGAAGGGAGGAGGAGGTGGAAGTACTGACTTTGTGTGGAGTTAGACTTGGAGGAAGTGGTAGCTGATGTATTAGAATTAGAAGACGCAACTCACTATATGGTGAGGAAGAGTGTGAAGTAGATGGGATTGGTTGAGATGCTGAGCGGAAGAGATTGGCAGGAATGGAGAGGATGGATATGAAGGGCAGAGTTGGAAGGGACAATGTTAAGTTGGGAAAAAGAGAAGGAAAAATTAGTGCTGGAAAAGGAGGAAGTGTTTGTGGAATTATCAGATGACTTAGGTGGAAACAGGGAGGGAAAAAGAAACCTGGATTCATTGAACACATCTTTGGGTACATAGATTCGGCCATCTAGGCTTAGGCACTTATAGCCCTTGTGATTGGGTGAGTAATAAGAAAATGTACTCCTTTGATCTATAGTTTAATTGTATTTATTTTAA
Organism: Gastrolobium villosum; assembly: GCA_032173675.1. Taxonomy (NCBI): domain Eukaryota; kingdom Viridiplantae; phylum Streptophyta; class Magnoliopsida; order Fabales; family Fabaceae; genus Gastrolobium; species Gastrolobium villosum. The sequence continues at coordinate 26,777 of JAVKPL010000570.1, forward strand.
GGTTGCACTTATAGCCCTTCTGAATGGGTGAGTAAATAAGAAAATGCTCTCCTTTGATTGTGTTTATTGTAAGGTCTAAGGAGAGGGTAGCAAGCACTCCCCAAAATACATAGAAAACTGTAATCTGGTAGAGTTTTATTGAGTTGATAGTAGGAAATTCGACAATTATGAGCAGCAGTAGGTAATTTATTGATGAGACAGACTGTTGTGAGAAAAGCATGGTCCCAATACTTGAATGGAAGAGAAGCATGGGCTAGAAGGGCTAAGCCCATTTCAACAATTTGACAATGCTTCCTTTTTCTATCAAACCATTTTGGTGGTGTGTGTGAGGGAAAATTAGTCTGTGAATTGCACCTAGATCTTTAAGGAATTGAGTGAATGGGCGAAATTCACCCCCTGGTTTGTATGAACAGATTCGATGGCAGGTTAAATCGAGTGAGAAAAAGGCAATGAAAATGTTTGAACATAGTGAGTGTTTCATATTTTTGTTTAAGAGGGTAAATCCATGTAAAGCGTGTTGTGGCATCAGCCAGGGTTATTTATATGTAAATCCTTGCAATGATAAAATAGGTGTTGGGACCCACAGTTGACGGAAAATAAGACTGAAAGGTTATGTGTAGACAGTAGAGGAAGGGGAAGAGGGTAATAAATGGATTTTACCCAAACAGCAAGCTTTATATTCATTGTTTTATTAATATGTGTTAGAATATACGTAGGAGGATATTTATGTAATTGTATAATATCATCTAGAGTATCATGTAGATAAGGAAAGGCCAAGCCCAACATGTAATTACTGTTTCACCATTATAAATAAAGGGTTTTATGTTTATTATGTTGTAGGAAAAGTGATTGTGTAATGTTATAGAGATTCGTTTTGCGTGCCATATTTTTTTCTTTTTCTTTTTGTTTTAAAATGTGTGGGCCCCACAAAATGTTGTGTGTGTAGGAAAGTTTGTTGTGTTATGTTAAAGGAGGAAATGAAAACCCATAAATAAAACCTGTGTCTGACGTTTTGCATATTCAATTTGGTACCAAAGCTTCCGACGTGGGAGACTTCGCTAGGCCCGCTGCCAAGCGGACGTCTTCATTGCTGAGCCTCATACCTGCTTGTCCTTTGACTTTGACTTGGTCGGTTGCAGTGCTATGCCGTCTGACGAATTTCCTGGCGACTTTTCTGGCTGGAATTTTTGCAATCGGCACTATCGCTTCCTAGCAACCCTTTCTGTGTTGATCCCATTCCAATCGGATCAAGGGCCTTTTTAATTGTTACGATATTGGTTTCGATTATTTTTTGCATGTATAATTCACTCTCTGTTAATTAAAATTATGATTAGTGATTTGCTTAGATGATCTGTATGTTACTCGTGGCAAATTTTCTTGTGTAGATGGAAGTGAGACTAAGTGAAGCAAGGGATATCTCGCATCAAGAAAAGATAGACATATGCAACGATTTGAAGCTATTTTTAGAGCCTGTTCGGGAAAAGTTGCTTCAATTCGAAGAGGAACTCAAATATAGATAGAAACTGGTAGTTTTCGTTTTTAATTTGTGTTCACAATTTGACTGGGTACTATTATTTCCAGTACAATCTCTTCGGGAATAAAGTTTTTCTATCTATCCCTATCTGGACCAAAACTGCAAATATTGAAATCCTCCAAAATAACCACGAACGTTAGGCCTAAGCATTATACATTTGATAATATGGCGTGGTTTTGCTGAGAATCTCAAATTTAATAATATTTAGATCTGAACTCACGAAAATCTTGTAAAGTGTTTAGATCTTTTGCTTATTTTATGCTTGTCCGATTGACCACGTAAGACTAACTCACAGAAACCATGTTAGCCCACTGCCCAGCTGGTTTGACAGGTTAAACAATTGATTAGTTTGATAATTGACAGTTTTACTATTAATTTTATAGGAAATATAACTTTGCTGTTGTTGCAAAAAAATAAATAAATTCTGTAGCATCTGTAGTAATTACAAAAAAGCGGACCCTAATTTTGTACCCAGTGTTTGGAAATGTAGGGTTTGATTACTGTGCTTCGTGTAAAGTTTTTAACGTTATTATTCAATCATGTATTGCAATATTAAGATTTTGTAATTTGGAGTAATCATTGAGCCCTTATATTGTAAGTGCACATATTAAGTAATATAAGACTTTTGAGTTCCAGAGTTCAAGGAAGTTAATTGAAACAATAATTAATATGAACAGATTCATGGAACAATTGTTACTAATCGAGAGTAGAGTGAATCAAGCTGTAAATTGCAATAATGAAAATGCTTTTGAGCTTTTATTTATTCAAAAAGTTAAGCAAATAACAATTGTAATCAAATTAAAATGAGTGGAGATGAAACAATTAGAGAGAAACTAGTTGGAACATATGTTTTCTGCTCTTGGAACACGGTAACGAAATGTTACTCATTTGCTTTAGTATTAGCAGAGATTCTTTTGGTACTAATTTAGCTACTTAGAGTTCCGCCTTATGTATTTTTAAGTAAGATCCAGCTTTCAAAACCTGTCAACTGAGTATATGATAACCTTAATTCTTGAAGTGAACTATGAGAAATTGTTAAGGAGCAATACCACAACATATGATCTAGATCCGAATTTGAGAGTTTGCTCCGGAGATAATTCCTATAGTAACAAATTGAGATCAGTTACATAAGCAATTTTATAGTGAAAATATATCCACGTTTTATTACTAAGGTACTTAAATCACAAATGTCAACTACACATGTTGTGTAGCATGTTTGAGTGTATAACAAAAGAAAAGGAATCCAAAGACAGAAACATCATAAATCCTAGCATAGAAACTAAATTCCTGAAAATGAAAATTAAGAAGAAATTTTTTGTGCAGGATTAGTCGAGGCTCCTGAGCTAATGTAGGGAAATTTTTAAGGTATTCCAATCACACCACTGACTCGGTGTGATGGGCCAATCAGTGCGGGAGAGAGAACATAGGTGTTGTATGGAGAAGATTGCATGTGTAATTTTAATCCAAAAGTTATTTTTTGAATGAGTTGTGGATTGCCAAAAAATTTAATTTCTGGAGTTTGGACTGCCAAGAAATAGCTCCCCCTACAAAGGCAGTCAGTTAACTGGGGTCGACTTCCTTGAGTTGTCATCTCCATCTAAGTCGGCATCCGAGTATGCTTCTATATCGGGTTTTCCTCTCCCAAAGCACAAACATCTGTTAACCATGCCTTTGAGATATTTGAATATCCACCTAACGGTGTCCCAATGCTCACTGCGCGGGTTCGACAAAATCCATCTTACAACCGTGACTGCATGAACAAGGTCGAGCCTTGTACATATCATGACATACATAAGACTACTTATAGCTGACTGATATGGGACCTTTGACATCTAAGTCTCTTTCTTTATCACTAGTGGACCTTGTTCTGACACAATTTGAAGTGTCCAACCAGAGGAGTACTGACCATTTTGGATTGTCCATGTTGAACCTCTTAAGAATTTTCTCTATGAACTTCTCCTGAGATAGCAACAAGAGGAGGCTTAAGCCTCCAATATGGGGCTTAAGCCACCGAATACTCCAAATTTGCAAAAACCCATTGCCTGAGGGCACTTAAGCCCCCAACTCAGGGCTTAAGCGTGACCAAAAGAGAAATTTCTGATTCGAAATGGGCGCTTAAGCACCCATCACATTAAATCTACATGCATAATCTAGGAGGCTTAAGCGCCCCAGAGACCCAACTTAGGCCCATTCAATGTATCCACCCAAGGCACGGATTCTTGACCTACAAAAACACATTTTGGGGCAGGATTAATTACTTTTTCATATTCTTGAAGAATTCTTGGCTATTGGGAACAGAGAGAACGCAGAGAAATCATCAGTTCATGTTCGTGAGAGGCAGAGACAGATCGAAATCATGTATGCACTGGAGTTATTGAAGAATTCTCATTCTAATATGGAATTTGGGGGAGCTTTCAGATGAATCAAAGTGATGATGTGAATACAACGTACATTCCGCGTCAACATAGTTTTGATGATAACAAAGAGAAATGATCAAGAACGAAGCAACATCCAAAAAGAAACTCAAGCAAATGTGAAAGCAATGCAAACACCAAGTCTCAAGTATCAATCCATGTCCATAATCTCAAATGGTATATCTATTTAGGACTTAGGAAAAATGTGTAAAGATGTATAGATACTCGGCATTGGATGAGCTCAAGGTCATGCATCACTCATATATTTCAAAAGCATGCATCCTTAAAGAAGTGTCAAAACAAAAGGTTTGATTTGTCCAAAATTGATTTGAAAAAGATACCTACATGATTTAAACTCTTCAAGACATTTTCCATAATCAATTTCATGCATTACAAGTCATAGAAACCATTTAAAATAAGAAGGAACTCAGAATTCGGACAAAAAGGGTGCTGCCATGGAATATCCGGATATTGTACTTAGAATATCCGGATACAATATCCGGATATCAATATCCGGATACCATATCCGGATATGAGCCCGAAGAATATCCGGATATGTACGGATTACAACGGCTATAAACGGCTAGAAACGGCTAGTTTTGGGTTGAGATGTCAATATAAATACCCACATCACTCATGATGAATAGTGCACGACCCTAGGGTATTTATTGAAGCTTTATTACACTTGCTAGCCTTTCTTTTGCTCATTAATTATTTACTTTGATCATTTGCATACACTTGAGTTCATCCTTCCTTTGAAGCTATACATCTATTAGTTCTTCAATTTGTTCAATCTGTACTTTGAGAGTACTTAGCCACTTTTAATCACCTCAATCTTACTTCTTGATTTGAGAGGGGAGTGAACCCTATACTTGATATGTCACCAAATTCCTAAGTAAATTTGGAGTGTAAAATTGTAAGGCATCAAGAGCCCGAAGTCTTGAAAGGTTGTAGAGGTTTGTCAAGCACCCTCAAGCTTGATAGTTAGTGAAAAGAATTGATCGAGCGGCTTCAGTCTGGACGTAGGTCACAGTGGTGGTGACCGAAGCAGGATACATCTAGTTTGCAATTTCTCTAACCTTTATCTCTTTACTTTATTATTGAAATTGCATCTTTAGATTATCGTTATCCACTTGCTTGCTTACTTGGTTAATCTCTACACTTGATCTCACACTTATATTTTTCCTTATTAAATCACTTTATTGAAGAAATAGTCTTTAAAATATTAAAGGAGGCACTTTGCGAAAAGATTTTGTAATACTCAATTCACCCCCCTCTTGAGTATTGAAGCCACTTGTCCAACACTTTCTTAATTCTTTTCTTTCTTGATTTTGCTATGTCTGGCTAAGTCTTTTTAGTAGTTAGGGTTAGATGGAACTCAATTTATTTATTATGCTTTGAATAATTCTTTATGTTAATTTTCCTTTTTATCATGAATTAAATTGTCTTTTCTTAATGCCTTCTATGAGCTTGAATCTTGTAGATTGATCCTAGATAAATGTATGGCAATAGGAATGTTGGTGCATGATCCTTATCTGACAATTTCATCGTAATCTTATGATTCTAGGGATAGACATAGGGTTTTGCGCAATCTTGAGATTCTTGAACTTAATACTTATTTTCTTGGGGAATAACCAGGGAACTAGGGTTCTTGCAAGATTATAAAGAATTAGGGTAACAAGGAATTGAGCCCTACTTAACTTAGAAAGAATCGATTGAATTGATATTAAGGAAGATTAATTTAAAGAAGGAACTCAAACATAATAGAGAGGTTGATGGAAATCGAAACCCTAGCTACGTTCTTTTCTATTAATTAATTCAAATCTTTAAATTCTTGTTCTTATTCTTGTTTTTAATTAGTTTTAGTATTTTAATTATCAAATCAAATCCTATTACAAATCCGAATTTGACTATCCAACTTAAGTCGAAGTAGAGAACTAGTGATTGAGTTTTAATTCTCGTGGGAACAATCTCTTCCTTAAACATTATATTACTTGTAGGACCGGTGCACTTGCCGTGAGCGCAAGAATACCTCCTTAAAGTCTATGTCTTTCTTCTGATTGCACCCTTTTACCACAATCTTCATTTTATACCTTGACTCCGGTTTGTTCTCCTCCACCTTGAGTTTGTATACCTATTTGTTCTTCAAAGCCCGTCTACCGTTTGGTAGCTCGACCAGATCAAAGGTGTGATTCTCATGTAAGGATTTCATATCGTCTTACATGGATTTCTCCCATTCTTCCTTTTTAGCACTAGTCACTACCTCTTCATAACTTTGAGGCTCTTTTTCTTTTGCAACAATTGTGTACTCGTCTGCGGGATATTTGGTGCAAGGGCGTCGAACTCGGTCAAATTTCTGAGTTTGTGGTTGCACCTCGGTACCTAATTCTATTTTATCAATCTTGCAGATGTTTTGGTACTACCTCACCTTCAACTGGTGGTTCTTCCTGTTGTCTACCCTCTTCAGTGTTCTGCTGATTGAATTCTCCCATTGCTTCAGCTCGGATAAGGGAGACGAGGTCTTCATGACGAACAACAGTTTAGATCTTAGGCTTCTGTATGTCTTCAATATTTCGACTCTCCAAGAACACTACATCTTGGCTCCTCACAACCTTCCTATTGACTGGGTCCCAAAGATGATAGTCAAACTCGTCCTTTGGTTAGCCGAGATAAACACACTCCTTGGTCTTAGCATCTAGCTTTGCTCGTTCATCCTTGGGAATGTGCATAAATGACCGATATCTGAATACCTGCAGATGCTCATACTTTGCCTTCCTACCCCTCTAGACTTCTTCTGGGATGTCTCCTTCCAAAGGGCTTGAGGGTGATAGATTGATTAGGTCAACTGCAGTCTTGACGACTTCTCTCTAGAACGCCTTGGGATATGACAACATACTTCGAACTCATTCTTCAATGGTTCGGTTCATTCTTTCTATTACGCCATTCAGCTGAGGTGTCTTTGGAGGTGTCTTCTCTAACTTTATACCTGCCGCCCTGCAGTACATCTCAAACAGACATCAGTATTCTCCGTCGTTGTCAGCTCGAATGACCTTCAGCTTTCTGTTGGTCTCCCTTTCAACCCTTGCATGGAACTCCTTGAATGCTTGAAGTACTTGATCTTTCATATTAAGTAAGGTTACCCGCAGTCTTCTGATGTGATCATCAATGAATATGACGAAGTAATATACACCACCTAGAGATTTTTCTGACATAAAACATATGTCAGTATGAACAAGATCAAGAGCATACCTCTTTCTTCTAGGTTGGTCCGATCTCTTGAATGAATCTTTGCATTGTTTGTTGACTAAACAATATGTGCATGTCTCTAAGATGAGCCATGATTAATGATTTGTCATCAAAAAAGTTTGTAAAGAACCTTGGGATACACCACCTGTAACACCCCAAATTCTAACAATTTATAATAGCATAAATAAATTCAATAATTTTTATAAATAACAGCGGTAGTTCAAAATAATCAAATTTGGGAAGTGTTACCGCCGCGCTTGTACTATTGTCAAGCGCAAGGCTAACTTTATCACATTAAAACAAAACTAAAACTAAAGTTTAAATAAAGGAAATGTGTATTATGCATTTATTTAAATCTTATAAACTAGCCAGAAAAGTCTGCTTTGTGATCCTCACTGCCCACAGCTAGCCCTATCCTTTGCAATCCGCTTCACTGAAAATCTGCTCCCCCGCATCCCAGCAGGATCATTGCAGTCAAACAAACACAAAAGTCAGCAAAGCTGGTAATCCCAATCAAAATACAATTAATGTAATCAATAACTAAATTAAATCAAATATATATAATCAAATTGTGATAAATCAATTCCACATTAATTAAATCAAATATCAATATAATATTTATCATATATATTCTTAATCATAATCACATCAAATTATCAGCTTCAACATATATTCACATCGAATCAAATTTCATTCATAATCTTTATTAAGTTTATTTAGTGGAGTAGTGGGAAGAGAACCATGGTAGACCCGGGAAACCCTGCCAGTCTACCCTGTGACCCGGGAAACCCTGCCAGTCACAAACAAATCACATTGGCCATAATCAATTCACATCTTCCTAGTGTCTCGGATATCCTGCCAGACACCTCTTCCCAAAGTTGCTACTAGTATCCCGGGAAACCCTGCCAGATACCACTTTGAGAAGAACGGATATTCTCTGTTCACATCGTATAAATATATCGGAGGCATAAAGCCCAAGGGTTGTGTTCATCACTTTGGGAGGTACCATCCCAAAGCTATCTTCCCACTATTATTTATTACAATCACACACAATCAATTCAATCTTATCACAAATAGTTTTCACGATTTCCACATCAATTCAATCAAGAGTGTAATTTCTAAATTCAACCTTTCGATAATATCATAATTTCCAAGTTCAATCTTTCAATAATATCATAATTTCCAAACTCAATCTTTCAATAATATCATAATTTTCATATTCAACATCTATCATAGAAAAACCCAAGTTCAATCACCATATCAAAAGTTTCCAAAGAAAAATTCAAATATTCACATCTAATAAATTTAATAGGAAATATAACTATAGTGCCCTAAGCATCGAGATTATATCAAAAATTCATATAAAGCTAACCCTTGACTCTATAGGGATTAGGATTACACCTACCAAAATTACATATAACCTATGACTCTTTAAGAATTAGGATTACACCTACCAAAATTACATATAACCTATGACTCTTTAAGAGTTAGGATTACACTCAAATTTCATATAAAAGAGATAACGTACGAATACCTAAGGATTAAGATTACATCATAACAAATTCTGTAGGACTCTAGAGATTAGGATTACATCATAACAAATTCTATATGACTCTAGAGATTAGGATTACATCATAACAAATTTCACATAAAATATAATCTAAAAATACCTAGAGATTAGGATTACACATACCATATTTCACATAAAATATAATCTAAAAATACCTAGGGATTAGGATTACACATACCAAATTTCACCTAAAAATATAATCTAAAAATACCTAGGGATTAGGATTACACATACCAAATTTCACCTAAAAATATAATCTAAAAATACCTAGGGATTAGGATTACACATACCAAATTTCACATAAAATATAACCTAAAAATACCTAGGGATTAGGATTACCTGGTCTCCGTTTTCGCTAACTTCTAAAGGGAAAATTTGGGGCAGAGAACCGATTGATAATCAGAAAAATATAAAAATTGAAAATAATTAAAATAAACTTTTTTTGGAGTGAGAAGAGAGAGAGTGGAGGAGAAATGTTGAAGAGTGAATTGGTTTGGTTAGGCTAGGCCTCTATTTATAGTTGAAGTTTTGGGCTTATACATTACTGACTCATCATATCTAAACAATTTGTGTTTGTTGACTAATCATATCTAAATAATTTATGTTTGTTGACTCATCTTATCTAAACAATTTATGTTTGTTGAATCATCATATCTAAACAATTTATGTTTGTTTACCCATCTTATCTAAACAATTTATGTTTGTTGAATCATCATATCTAAACAACTTATGTTTGTTAACTCATCCTAATCCAATCAAACATTACCAATCAAATAATCAAACATTAAAGCATAATAATCAATCAAATAATCACAATTTATTATCCATTATTATTATTATTACTAATTTATAATTTGTTACTATTATTAATTTATTGTATTATAAATTACTATCATTTTCCTGGGATATTACATTCTACCCTCCTTAAAAGAAGTTTCGTCCTCGAAACTTAAAAGTTTGAGTTTCTCAATTAACTAAAGGCATAAGTTAAAGTTAATAAAAATATGGGGTATTACACCACCCCAAAAGATAGCTTAAAGGGTGGGAGTGCCAAGGCCTTATAAACTTCACATTAGTTGATCATACAACCAATATGGGACTATATATCTCAACACGCCCCCTCACACAAGAGCCCTTTGTGCTTGAAGCGTGGATTATGCACAGGCCCAATTTTTGGTTTACCTTTTGTGCTTTTGTTTATTTTTTCTTTTTTTTTGGTGAAAATTGTGCTTTTGTTTTTAATTCCACTTTAAAGTGGGGGACGGTGAGGCTCTGATACCATGTTAAGAACCTTGGGATACACTACCCCAAAAGCTAACTCAAAGGGTGAGAGTACCCAAGGGCTTATAAACTCCGCATTAGTTGCATATACAACCAATGTGAGACTATATATCTCAACAAAATTGTTTGGCATAAAAGATATGATATTAACTCAAAATATTTCTTGAAACAATGCTCTCAATATTTCTATTGTATGAGCATATTTGAGGCATGAAAAACATAATTTTTTTCTCTAATGTCTTTATGGAGATGATGAAGAAGAAATATTATTAAATTAGCGTGCTCCTCTCAGGAGACCTTATTTCCTTTCTCAAATGTTTCTCTAAAGTAACATGATATAAGGTTTCTTTGGAGCCTTTAATCAACTTTGTAGCACTTGTCTTAGTTATATCTATGATCATCAATTATAACTATAATTTTTGTTATGTTTCGAATTATAATTTCTAACATTCACTTCATGGAATAGTTAAACCCACAGTTCAAACTTTATGATTTTTCGTCAATAACTCGCCTTTTTCTCGAGTTATTGAAATCATGTATCTAATAGTAATCTATCAACCTAGCTCTTGCTTTGAGTATGGCAAATTGGGACACTTCAAAGTGGATTGCCCTAATTTGTCAAAGAAAGATAAAACCAAAAGAAGACAGCCGAGAACAATATATATAATTAGATCTACTTTATAAGGGGTATAACACCTCACATAATTGAGCGAGTAGGATTCCTAACAGCACACTGCCTAATCGAAATCTTTAGCCTGCCTTGTAATGAAATGGAATTTGCATTAGAGAAGGTTAATACACCAGAAACACAACTTAGTTTGATTTATATTTTCTGTAGGTTTATCTACTTAATTTGTGTTATCATTTCCAGAATAACTAATCTGTTTCATATAGGAAAATGGAGGAAAGCACAAGGCTTGGGAACATTCTTCTTTTATACTTTGATTTATATGATTGCTTAGGACAACTGTATAAGACTAAGTTGGTAGAAATCAGAAAAGAGATAAACATAGATATTATCTGTAACATGAAAGCTAAAGTCGTGGCTTTTGGCATTATGCATATGTAGATAAGAAACATAAGTAACACAATAGTTGTAGATAAGTTCCAACTTAAGTGTGGGGAGCCCCCTAACTCCGTCAATGATTACATTTAAGGAGTGTTTGGTATGTGAGAAATTTATTTTTAATTGGAATTTTTTTTCCGAAAAAATGGTAGGAAATTTTTTTTACCAAAAAAGTTACGACAAGATGTTTGAAAGGCCAAAAAATTTGCTGGGAAACTTGGGTTAATTTCATGTGACTATGTTTGGTTGATTGTAAAAAAATGATGGGAATGTTAACCAAAATTACCAAAGTACCCATAAATTTGAATATTTGTTGAATTTCTTATGTCATGAAACGTTCTATGTCTCTTTTGCTCTCTCTCCCTCGGGGTTCGTTTGCTTCTTTGCATTCATTTTCCCAAAGGAGTGGATCTGTTTCTGTTTTTTTTTTTTTTTTTTCACAACAACTTTTGTTGTGACTGGTTTTATGGGGTTGTGTTGGATTTGATGTGATGAAAATGGGTTGTGTTGTGTTGTGAAGGGAAACTTACAAACAAAAAAGGGTGAGAATTACGTTTGCATAATGTTCTGGAGATAGCGGAACAAGGACCTTCTCCTCTCTACACTCTAAAATATGGGGTGTGTACACTAAAAATAATAACTTTTCTCTCACACCGCGATAAACTAGGGCTGATAAAAGGTGTTTTTGTCTCAAAAAAATGTTATGATCCCCCCTCCCCCGCGTGGGCAATTTCTTTTTCTCTATTTTCATTGGCAAAATACGACAACGTAAAATTGTGCATGCAATTTTTTTTCCTACATACCAAACACCACACGAGTATTTTTGTTGATCATGTATATTCACTACTAGTGTCGATAATAATGTAAACAATAATACTTGTAAATGGCTTAACTTCATTTATATCAATTTCAATTTTATATTACACAATATTCTTATAGAACATCATTGTTCCTCAAGAAGGTAACAATGTCACTTCACATTATTTTATGAAATAACTAAGCAGCAATTTTGATTATTTAGAGAGAAGGCTTTTCTCATAATTGTACTATGATAGATATGATTAAGAAAAAATCTTCAAAATCATGAAACTAAAAAGACACTAGTAAGCATGCCTTCCAATATATTTCTACTAAAATAAATTATTCCTTATTTCACTCTCTAACTGGATTTGAGAATATTCACGGTCTTGATATGACATGGAGAGAGTATCTATATCTAATCCATCTACACATATTGAGTAACGGATTCATGAGAAACTTGTACAGAAGACAATGAATAAGATTAGCAGCGAAAAGTATATTCATCATGTATCTGATAGAGGTAATATAACCAAGGAAATGGTATTAGTCTTTTAAAAAGGCAGAGCACACATATTTTAGTCTTTTTCTTGAATTCATACGTAATACATGGCCATATATTGAAACTGCTAAAAGACTATGAATAAAGGGGTATGTTATTGTGCCTACTTCCTATTTGTCTACTTTTACCTGTCACTCTCATCACCGTTGGATTACAATTTGATCTAACGGTTCATATTGAAAACATAAATAAAACCTTTTTACCTCATTTCTCTCTCCTCCCGCTTCTCTCTTCTTACGCTATACCTGATTGAAATTTTTATGCCTTTCATCGCCGATGTCTGCCGCGCTTGTAGCTGTGAATTTTGGTTAAATTTCTGAATTTGTTAAATCATCTAGCTTGAAAAGCACCCTTGAATTTCATCTGACTTCCCCTGAATTTCAAAAAGCAACGGATGGTGATAGCACATTCATGGATCGTCTAATATTGTTGATTAAATTTCATTACATGAAGCTATATTGTTGATTAAATTTCATCGACTAATGGACATGCTCATGGATCGTGAGGTACAGTTCATCTGATTCGTTCGTCTATGCAAAATTCTTGAAAACATTTGTAGGAAAGGCAATAGCATTGCTCACCTCTCTTTTTTGTTTGGATTCTGGTTTTTCTTTGGATTTTTAAAAAAAATATTTGCTTGAATTTTTTTACAGAGAAACGTGACACTTGAGTAGGTGTTTCAAGTCTGAGGTGTGATTCTAGAAGGAATGATATGTCTTCTTCGTCGCAGGGGAGGAGAGAATAGGGTGAAGTCTGAGAGAGAGGGTGGAGAGCGAGACAGAGAAAAGAGTAGAAGGGTTTTATTTATGTTTTCAATATGAACCGTTAGATCAAATTGTAATCCAACGGTGATGAGAGGGTAGGCAAATAGGAAGTAGGCACAATAACCTATCCGTTTAATAAAACTTAAAGTTTGGTTTGATTTTCTCAATTTTATTGTGCATAAACCAAAATAAACTTCGGTATATGCATAGTAGAATTGAAAAAAAAATCAAAGATAATGGTTATTGATTTTTATTTTTTATATTGTAAATAAAATTTTATACTATAATCTTATGATAAAAAAAATTATATTTTGGTTAATTTACTTTTCATTCAATGTCTGTATTAATTTAATATATATATATATATATACACATATATATATATATATATATATATATATATATATATATATGGGTCAGGATCATTTTACACCGGTGTAAGTTACACTCTCAATCTTGTCCGTCGGTCCCACTTATATTTATAGGCTCTAATTTTTTTAATAATGTGAGTCATTGGATACAAGTGGATCAATAGTCAAGATTGAGTATAAAACTTCTAACTCTTACACCGGTATAAGAATATCTTACCCCTATGTGTATATGGAAAAGTAAATCTCATGTCGTATAAGAATTCAAATCTCATGTCATAGATACATCAAGTGTGAGACTCACATATTTAAAATAAAAATGAATGACACACCTTTTTATGATGTGTGTAGGAAGAAAAAATAAAAAACAAACTCCTATATATATATATATATAGGAAGAGATCATTTGACTCCATAGTAAGATTTATAAGTCTTACTCCTCATCCTAGCCATTGATTTCCGTCCATCCAACGGTTATAATTTAGGAATTAATTAATTAATTATTAATTACACTGTAAATGACAACCGTTGATTTCCTCCCATCAATGGTTGAGATGAGGAATAAACTTAAAAACCCCCATATATATATATATATATATATATATATATATATATATATATATATATATATATATATATATATATTCTTTTTCTTGAAAGTGTAAATTAATCTTGGAACGTGGCGGAACAATAGCCATGCCCATGACTGGGCTGGGCTGGGGTAATGTCACCCTCAAAAGCTGAGGTGTAATGTGAAGTCCTTTTAGCTGTATTTTACGGACACATAAATAGTGAGGCAGTAAGGCGCAAGTTGGATAATATGGATTGAATTGAAGATGCGTCCTAGTTTGGTGCAGAATGTGCATTCAATTGGGTTTGGGCGTTTGAGAAACTGAAAAATGTGGGCATATATTCATGTTCTTGATGAGCTCTTCATTTGTGTTATGCGATAACTTAATCTTGTATAATCAGAAACTGCTTTTGAACTCTTTCGTCCCGCATGGTTCATCCAATTTTGTGATTCAGTTGGGCAGCAAGTCGAGGAGGCTTAATAATAGGTTCATTTCTAAAGCGGAAAAGCATAATAATAACAGTGGCCATTCAAGGAAAAACAGTTGGTGGCAGAAATTCTTTTTCCAAGACGATGGGAATTGGCTTGGTTTGAAGGACGATGATATGCTTGAGGGTGAGGGTGAGGCTGAGTCAGAGAGGTCGAGCACACAAGAGTTATCTGAGGATGAAAAGTTTGAGGCATGGAAGCAGAGAGCTGAAGCAATTACAGAGTTAAGGGAAGCCCAAGAAGATAGGAGGAACGAAGACCACAGAAAATGGGAAGATTGGCTTTTGGATGGGGCTGATGTGGAGGATAACAGTTCTTCTTGGAGTCAAGACTGGGAGAAGGGTATGAACGATTATAGGGAAAATGTGCGAGCTGATTCCGCTGATGTTGCCCCCGAAAATGAAAAGGGGCTCGTAGAGTCTGTTAGGTATTTGATTTTTGGTGGGGAAGATGATGACATGCTTTATGAAGACCGTGTTTTCCAGTATGCATCATCGAATTCGGTATGTGCATGTTTCTTCTTGTCATAAAATGGTTGTCATTTTTGTAAAAAATTTTCATATTATTGTTACCTTATAGCTTTACTTCTGTGGCATCTTCTACCCTTGTACAACAAGGGTGAGGGGAATCAGGGATTTTAAGCCCGGCAGCTGCAGCTGGAGTTGCAATGTCATAATCGCCAACTCTAAATGCATGAACTTACAATAAAAATTGTTGTTACTCAGCATTATTTCCCTGGTGTTTGAAGATATATGCATTGTGTGTATGTGTATGTTCTATGCTTTAGATGCAGAAATTAACTCTCACAATTCAAATATTTAATCATAATATTGAACTTATTCTTTATGGCAGCATTTAAACCTAAGATGTCAAATTTTCAGTTGAATCATCCAAACATCACCCAGCCTCAAAAAATTGTCATAATACCAAGTGAATGATGTGATAGTGCTTGCTTAATATATTCTCTAATCAGTAACTCCATTCCATGTACCAAAATTGTTATTACAGGCTAAATTTTTGGCAGTGTTGATTATTATACCTTGGGCAATGGACTTTCTGGTTCATGACTATATGCTTATGCCTTTTTTAGACAGGTAATTATTGGAAACCAAATCTATTACTCAAATCTAATATTTTTCTGCTGAATTCGTGAAATGTTTTTCTATTGGCAGAATTTTATTCTGCTCTGCTAGATTGCTTGAAGGTATGTACACAAACTGATATACATGTGATTTTGTAGAGGTATGATATGTTTGGCGAAGAAGGAGGATGACTAGTAGCTAGGCTTGGAATGGCTTGCATATTATGTGAAACTCTAGTGGGTAAAGCCAGAGTTTTAGTACATGGAATGAGGCGGAGTGCTGAAGTGATGAGATCAATCTGACATGCAATGGGTTGCTCAATGCCCATGCTAAGGAACCTCAGTGTGTAAAGGACTATCATGTGTCATTGAATCACCTACCATGTAGGAACCTATAAGTACAATCTGAGAAAAGAGGCCAAGATATTAGATATAGCTAATCTCATAATACTCTGCCAAAGAATATAGCATCAACAGAAATTAGTCATATGCCTGAATATAATTTTTTCCTTTTAAACGTTGCGTAGTTTAATAAAAAAAAAAACTTTTTATAATAGCAGAGCAGCACATGATGTAGTATTGCTTCTACCATCTCAAATGTATTTGTGTTAAAGACCAATTCTCCCAATAGCATAAGCTGTTAGGTGGAGGTCTACAAATGGTTTTATATCTGTAACACGTCCATTTAGGCCTTCACGCAAGGGATCTTTGGTCTTGAACATTAATTTAATTATGAAGAAGGCAGATAAGGATCAAACTCATGATCACTTGGCTATAAGAGCCTTGATACCATTGTTAAATACGTTCATTCGTAGGAAGCCTCTATGACTAAGTTATTGGGAGTTTGATTCTTTATGTCCCCAGGACAAGTCATAGTGTACCTGTCCATTGTCTACATTTCGAAGTGGCTTTTGCATGATGGGGCATGTCAGAGATATAAAACTATTCATGGGATTTTATCTAATAGCTTAAGCTTCTGGATGAGTTGGTATAATGATGGAAGGCTAAAGGTTTATAGCAGAAGGAAAAGAAGTGAACATGATCAAGAAGGAGGCACAAATGAAGGCGGCCCACATGCAAATGAAAGGGGCTCAACAGAAGGCACAAATGAAGAAGGCCCAAATGCAAATGAAGGAGCTCAACATAAGGCAACCAATGACCAATACGTGACAGGCCCAACTGATGATGCAGCTCCAAAATAATGTAACAAAAAGAGAGATAGTGGTAGTGGGAGAGAAGTTAGTTAGAAGAGAGAGAAAGAGGTGATGAGGGAAGTTAGTTATAAGGAAGGGAATGCAAAGTGTAAGGGTAACTTGATTTGTAATGAAATGGTGAAAGGGAAAGGGTACTCAGGGAGTCCCTTTGGTGTTTGTTTTCTGTATTCCTCTAAGGCTGATTACAGCCATTAGTGTTTGAGTCTTGTAATTCTGGATTTGTGATATTTCCATGAGCCAAAGTGTCTCTGCTCGTAGGAAAAATTTCAATACAATTACTGTTTCTGTTTAAATTGTTTGTGCATAAATTCAGTTTCATCATTTGGTATCAAAGCTCCCGTTCCTTGGAGCATTGAATGGTTTGGACAAGGATGGAAGCAAGAATGGAATCGGTAGAAAGGAGATCAACTCAGATGGAAGCAAGAATGGAGGAGATGACCACCGAAATGCGTCAACTTCGAGAAACGGTCATGGCATACCTGGATAGGGTGGATCAACGTGAAAACAATTCTGGAGGAGGACGAGGTTCTAACAATAATGAATCGGAAAATGAAAGCAGAGGGAATCGCAGGGGAGGATTAGGCCGGGACGAAGATTGAATGAGACGGTTGGAGGTTCCATATTTTGCTGGAGATGACCCCTATGGGTGGATTTATCGAGCGGAGAGATATTTTCAGATTAATCAAATTCCGCCGGAGGAGCAAGTGGAGGCTGCATCGATTTGTATGGAAGGTAAAGCGTTGAATTGGTTCCAATGGTGGGAATCCAGAAATCCTAACATTGATTGGGGGCAACTTCGTGCTGCGTTGCTGCAACGATTCTATACGTCATCTTCTGGTAACCCATTCGAAGCTCTGATGTGTTTAAGGCAAGGAGGAACTGTATCAGAGTACAGGGAGAACTTCGAAATGTTGGCTGTACCTCTCAGAGATGCAGATGACGAAGTGATGAAGCCCACTTTTCTAAACGGCTTGAGGGAAGGAATTCGAGCGGAGGTGAGGCTGCATCAAACCACTAGCATGGAAGAACTCATGTCGTTAGCACAACACGTTGAGGAGAAGGAGATGGTCACGGGGAAAGGGATAACCAATGTGGGTCGCAAT
Source organism: Gastrolobium villosum (assembly GCA_032173675.1). Classification (NCBI taxonomy): domain Eukaryota; kingdom Viridiplantae; phylum Streptophyta; class Magnoliopsida; order Fabales; family Fabaceae; genus Gastrolobium; species Gastrolobium villosum. The sequence goes on from JAVKPL010000570.1 coordinate 44,838, forward strand.
AATACTGGGCTTGGGTCCAATTTCCATACTAGGGCAGCTCTCTCAACCCGGAATAATAACAGTGGGGGAGAAAGAAATGGAAGTTTTAATAACCAATCATTTAAGGCTAATGGGCCACATTCAGGGCCCAATGGATCCAATCACAATGCAGGGCAAACTAACGCTGAAGCCACTGAAGGTCACGGTTCTACACTCAGAGGTTCAAGAGAGAATAGCTTGGGAGGTGACAAACGACGACCAAGGTTTAAGAGGCTGTCGGAGGAAGAAATGGCGGACTACCATCGCCGGAATCTCTGTTACCGGTGCGACAGCCCCTATGGTCCGGATCATGTGTGCAGCAGCCCTCAACTCCGGGTGATGTTGTTGGGTGTAGGAGATGATGGTGAAGAGGCGAACGGAGAAGACGACGGGACGGTGGCATTCGACGACGGCGGCGAGCTCCGGCTGAGCATGCATAGTATGGTCGGAGTCACTTCGAACCAGTCATTGAAGGTTTGGGGGGAGATTTTGGGGCGTCCAGTGATGGTGTTAGTCGATTCAGGAGCGTCCCATAACTTCATACATGACCAGTTGGTGATGGATTTGAATTTACCTGTGGATGGATCATCGTCACATAAAGTGAAGGTGGGGGATGGATATCAGGTACGCAATAAGGGGCTTTGCAAACAGGTTACGCTCTCTTTCCCTACGCTTATTGTGGTTCAAGATTTTTATCTTTTTCAATTAACTGGAGTGGATGTCGTGTTGGGGTTTGAGTGGCTAGCTACTTTGGGGGAAATCAAGGGCTAATTTCAGAGAACTCAGCTTGAAAATACCGACTGACAATGGAATGGTGGACCTGAAAGGTGATCCTTCTCTGACTAGAAGTATGATGTCGTTCAAAAAGGTGGGGAAAACATGGAAGAAAGGGGCAGAAAAATATTATATTAAGCTCAACTTGCTCTCGGTGGAAGAGGTGAAAGGACATGACGTGTCAGATGAACTCGTTAAGGTGTTACAAAATTATGAGGATGTTTTTCAAACTCCTCAGGAGCTGCCACCTGCTCGAACATATGACCATCGATTCATTCTGAAAGAAGGGGGAGATATTCCTAATATTAGGCCTTATCGGTACCCACGTTATCAGAAGGAAGAAATAGAGAAATTTGTGACGGAGATGTTGATGATAGGGATGATCAGACCCAGTAATAGCCCGTATTCCAGCCCCCTAATCCTTGTAAAGAAAAATGATGGTACTTGGATGTTTTGTGTTGATTACAGGGCTCTCAACCACATCATTGTGACTGACAAATTCCCTATGCCCATGATTGATGAGTTGTTAGACGAGCTAAGGGGAGCAGTAATCTTTTCTAAATTGGATTTGAAATCTGGATACAACCAGATCCGGATGTGTGTGGAGGACATTGAGAAAACAGCGTTTAGAACACACGAAGGCCATTACGAATACATTGTAATGCCTTTTGGGCTAAAGAATGCTCCATCTACCTTTCAAGGATTGATGAATGAGGTATTCAGGCTATTTTTGAGGAATTTTGTGTTGGTTTTCTTTGATGACATCTTGGTGTATAGCAAGGATGTTCAGTCTCATATTCAACATTTAATTCAAGTCCTGGAAGTTCTGAGGAAGAATCGATTGACAGCAAACAAAAACAAGTGCAGCTTTGGGAAGGAAAAGCTGGAATATTTGGGGCATATTATTAGTAAAGAGGGAGTCAAGGCCGATCAGGGGAAGGTGGAGGTGATGCAGTTATGGCCACGACCTCAGAATTTAAAAGGCCTGAGAGGTTTCTTGGGAATTACCGGTTATTACAGGAGATTTGTGAAGGACTATGGGTTGAAGGCAAGGCCACTGACTCAATTGCTCAAAAAAGAACAGCTTTGTATGGAGTGATGCAGCAGAAAAAGCATTTGAGGAGCTGAAACAAGCAATGCTGCGACTACCCATGTTAGCTTTGCCCAATTTTGATAAGGAGTTTGTAGTGGAGACAGACGCATCCGGTTTGGGCATGGGGGCAGTCCTAATGCAAGATGTTGTATCGTTGGCTTTTTTGAGTCAATCTTTTTCTGACCATGCTAAGAAATTAGCAGTGTATGAACGTGAGTTAAAAGCCATTGTGTTTGCTGTACACAAATGGAGACACTATCTGTTGGGCAAGAAATTTATTATAAGGACAGATCAGCGAAGTTTGAAATTTCTTACAGAACAACGTTTGATGGCAGAAGGTCAGCAGCGGCTGGTGGCTAAGTTGTTAGGATTTGACTTTGAGATTCAATATAAACCAGGGATCGAAAACAGGGCTGCGGATGCTCTCTCACGGATTATGGAATTTAAGGAATTAACTATGATATCTAGTCCCCATTTGCAGTCACTGGCTGAAGAGTTATTGATAGATGACAACACTAGTAAGGTGATAAAGGAGATTTTACAAGACCCCAATGCACACCCGAGGTACAAGTTGAGTCGTGGCTGTTTGTGGTATAATGGTAAGTTAGTCATTCCACAAAATTCTCCTCATATCCCATTACTTTTGCAAGAATTTCATGCTTCACCATGGGGAGGACACTCGGGGGAGCTGAGGATATTTAAAAGGATTTCAACACTTTTTATTGGCAAGGAATGAGAAGAGATGTCACAGCTAACGTACAGGCTTGCAATGTTTGCCAACAGCAAAAGTACTGTCATTTATCTCTTGCTGGGTTGTTACAACCACTTGGAATGCCTGATAAAGTGTGGGATGAACTGACCATGGATTTTATTGGAGGACTCCCTCGGTCTCATGGCATGGATACCTTATTGGTCGTAGTGGATCGTTTAACTAAATATGCTCATTTCATTCCTTTGTCTCATCCTTTTAATGCTCAATAGGTGGCAGCTGTGTTTGTAAGGGAGATAGTACGATTGCATGGGTTTCCCAAATCCATAGTGTCAGATCGTGACAAGGTGTTCACTAGCAAATTCTGGAAGGAGCTTTTTCGTTTGGCTGATACCAAATTAAAGTTTAGCTCCGCTTACCATCCACAAACGGATGGCCAAACGGAGGTTGTCAACCGCACTGTGGAGACATATCTTCATTGTTTTGTGGGTCAACATCCAAAGAATTGGGTTAAATGGATGTCGTGGGCCGAGTTCTGGTTCAACTCCTCATACAATCGATCTACCAACATGACCCCGTTTCGGGCTTTATATGGCCGTGATCCTCCACTTCTGATTCAGTGTGATAGTGGCAATACTCAGATCGAATCAGTGGATCAACTCATGCTGGCCCATGATGCCATCTTGCTAGAACTGAAGCAAAATTTGTGCAAAGCTCAAGAATTCATGAAGAGGCAGGCTGATAAGAAGAGGCGAGCGGTGGAATATTTGGTGGGAGATAAGATATATCTTAAAATCCAGCCTTATAAACTTAAATCATTGGCCACACATCTGAATCAAAAATTGAGTCCACGTTACTATGGACCTTTTGAGATTGTGAAACAGATCGGTTCAGTTGCATACGAACTGCTACTTCCAAACTATGCCAAGATTCATCCCATTTTCCATGTTTCCCAACTAAAGAAGGCCCCCGCAACCCAAGGTTCCAATTCTGGAATTCCCACAGTGTCTGGCCGATTCCTTAGAGTTGTTTGTGTACAACCAGAAGTTGTACTCGGCAGTAGGAGATTACTCAATGGACAGACTGAGATTTTGGTTAAGTGGCATGGGCTACCCGAGTGTGATAACTCGTGGGAGATTCTTGATACTTTTCAGGCACAATTTCCTACTTTTCCCCTTGAGGGCAAGGTGAATCTTAAGGAGGGAGGAATTGATGGAAGGCTAAAGGTTTATAGCAGAAGGAAAAGAAGTGAATATGATCAAGGAGGCACAAATGAAGGCAGGCCACATGCAAATGAAAGGGGCTCAACAGAAGGCACAAATGCAAATGAAGGAGCTCAACATAAGGCAACCAATGACCAATACGTGACAGGCCCAACTGATGATGCAGCTCCAAAATAATGTAACAAAAAGAGAGATAGTGGTAGTGGGAGAGAAGTTAGTTAGAAGAGAGAGAAAGAGGTGATGAGGGAAGTTAGTTATAAGGAAGGGAATGCAAAGTGTAAGGGTAACTTGATTTGTAATGAAATGGTGAAAGGGAAAGGGTACTCAGGGAGTCCCTTTGGTGTTTGTTTTATGTATTCCTCTAAGGCTGATTACAACCATTAGTGTTTGAGTCTTGTAATTCTGGATTTGTGATATTTCCATGAGCCAAAGTGTCTCTGCTCGTAGGAAAAATTTCAATACAATTAATGTTTCTGTATAAATTGTTTGTGCATAAATTCAGTTTCATCATATAACAATAAGAAAGTTGACAATATATATAAATATTATCATTTTCACGTTGAATATCCAGTATCAGTGCCTTGTGGTTTTGATGATTTTATATGCGGCTACTGTTTTTGTTTATTTTAGAAAGAAAACTATGACTTTTATCATTTCTTTTTTTTCTTTATTTGATTTTGAGTTAAAAAATTTCAGATTGTTCATCTTTTACTTATGTGTTAGTTTAGACTTCTTGACTTGAACTTTTTCTTTTGACTGGTTAATTAACTTTTTGCTATTGACAGATATGTGAAGACAGTACCACTTGCAGCACAAGTGCTTGATGTGAGAAGATATCAAAAACTTAAAATAATCGAGGAATTAAGAACTGAGAAAGGGCGATTTGAGCTTGAGGTAGAGATTGGTAAATCTCCACCACTTTCTGATGATGAGATTTGGTGGGAATTAAGGCATAAAGCGTAAGATTAATCCTTCTTTCCTTTGCCCAATTATCTTAAATGATGCTCTTTCTTTTCCCCGTTCCAGTTACTATAGTTGTTGCTGGAATATAAGGATTAAATGGAACTTTAAATTCAGTATGAAAATCCAAAAAGCCAATCATGCTAAAGAGTGTGCACTATAACTTCCTATCCTTTAATATATGCCCTCATTAATCTTCATTAAATTTGCATGGCATTTTCACCTGCATTATATGTTATAAACGACCCTGTGAAATGGTGAAGGCTTTGAGCAAAAGGAAATTCGTTTGTTGTTATGCTACTTTGTAAGAGTCATTATTTAAGATGACCTTTGGTTGAGTATACTTGTTATCCTTATTGCCCTTCTATTTGTTTCTTCAACAGATTAGAGTTGAGAGATGATTGGAGACTGGAGAATCGAAGAGCTTTTGCCAACATATGGTCAGATATGGTTTACGGGATCTCTTTATTTATTCTTTTATACTTCAATAAGAGTAAAGTAAGTTTACCATTTTTCTTTCTGCTAAATGTCTTAATGCATTTCCTATTTTGTTGGACTTGTTTTCTACCATAAATATCAATGTTACTTTGCAATATATTACTATTAACTATAATGAATACCCAAGACACAATTATACTTTCTGTAAAGAACCAATTCAACCCAAAAGCTTAAGCTGTTGGGTGAGGTTACATTAATGGTTTTATATATCTCAACACGCCCCCTCACACGAGAGCCCACTGGGCTTGAAGGGTGGACAATGCACAGGCCCACGCCCACCTACCTGTGCGAATAAAGAAATTCCACTTGAAAGAAAGTGGGGGGCGGCGAGGATCGAACCCGGGACACGAGGCTCTGATACCATGTAAATAACCAATTCAACCCAAAACCTTAAGGTGTTGGGTGAGGTTATATTAATGGTTTTATATATCTCAACACTTTCTATATTGGATGATGAAATTTTCTTTTCTTATAAGAGAATAATTCCTTAAGGCTTAAGAGAAAGAAATGTCAAGAAGTGAAAGAAGATCAAGAAGCTTATATACAGAGCTTTGCTAGATATAGTTATGTTTCAGGAGATCAAACTAGAGGACATAGACGGTTTTTCGGTTACAATCATTTGTGATTCTTGGTTCGAGTATTTGACATGTTTTTTAGGTTTGTTGTTTAGAAGTATTTGAGATCTTAGCCTTGCACTATGACATTTATTTGCGCAAAGAGAACAAAATGTCTAAGTCTCATTTTTCTCAAGAGTCAGCATTTCCTCCTGCATAACTTCTTACCTCTCACCATGAACTAGAGCAACCTTAACAGACTTACAAACCGGCACAGAGTCTAAGGAAACAATGAAGCACTTAGAAGCAGATAAGCCATCATATGAGTCAAATGAGGTAATAAGTTAGTAGCAAGATCATTTACCTTCACAGAGATCAATAAGGAGGTCAACAAAATGGTCTGGCATGGGATAATTACGAGTTATGACCTTTAGGTGTGAAGTGGCCATAGATGGGAGGTGGTGAAACTTGCAGGGTATCATATGCTATGGGGAACCACAATACACTGCTGCACTCAGTCAGTGTAATAGTGGGTTAAGGCAGCTAGGTCTTCGCAGGTGGAATGGTTTAGTGCACATGGTACACTGGAAAGCTATCCTGAAAATCACTAGGAGAGAGATTACACTGGAAAGAAATGTGTAGATTAAAAGAAGGTAACCTGTGTAGACAATCAGAAGAGAAACAACAATACTCTTTGTGTTCAGAACTACCCTATGAATTCACAATTAAGAGACTGGGGTTCGAATTTGTCACCTAGGACCCTAGGTTGTCAGTAGCGGCCCGTAGCGCTGCTAAACCACTATAGTAAAGGGTAGCGGCGGCCGACTGCTACAACTGCGACGCGATGCTGGCCTGTAGTGATGTAGCGTAGCGGCGTGTACAGGTGTGCAACGCGACACTGCTCGCTATTTGACATTGATTGTGAAATTATGTGTTTGATTTTGTGGAATTCATTGTTCATTTGTGTTTAATTTTGGATCCTTCCTTTATGTTCCTTGTATTTGACATTGATTGTGGAATTATGTGTTTTTGTGTGACTTGTTATGTTTGAGCATTTATATTTGTGTAGTACTAAGTTGTTAGTATAATATATGTGGAATTAATACTTCACCGTAGCAGCAATACCGTTACCCGCTACACCGCTATACCATTTTTGGGGTTGGCTGCTATCTGCTACTGACAAGTATGCTAGGACTACTTATTTTGTACAAAACAAGGACAACCAAATATGATAGGAATGCAGACTCAAGGTCCAATCCAAAGAGTGAATGGGCCAACCCAATTATACAATACCAACGTAGAGGGCCCAAGAAGGGAAAAGGAGGGAACAACGCTGAGGTGGCAAGTTAGTTATTCAGTAGTGGGAGGGATGTGCTGTCTGAGGAGTGAGTTTGTTGTAATTAGCTTTATAGTGCTGCGAGGCACCTTCTTTCATTTTTTAGGCTTGTTTTCACTTAGTCTACACTTTGTAGAGGGTGTGGAGAGTCTCCATTGCTGGGAGCTTAGGCTCTGAACCATTTCCATTGTATTTCCTTTTACATTTGAATACAAAAATATACAGGATTCCTCTCTCTCTTTCGATAGGAGGAGATTTATCCTATCAAAATACCTGAGAGGATAATGAGAACAGTTATGATCAAGTGCGTAAAGAGAAAAGAGGGAGAATCTATTTCCATCTTCTTAAACCCATTTGGAAGTTCAAATCTCCCTCCAAGGTCAAGTTTTTCTTTTGGACTGTGGTTCTTAATTGAATCATCGCCAGTTGACATATTGCAAGTTTGTTGGCCATGTGAAGTTCTTTTCCTAATTATGTTTGCTATGTGTAGTGATTGTTCAGGATTGGTTCCTAATCTATTCTTAACATTTGTTCATCCTTTGTGGTGAATTTGGGTGCGCCGTAGGTTCTTGGACCATGTTTCAGTGACTAATTTTAATGGTTTTGGTATAATTGAGGACGCTAATTTTTTTGGCAATGTGCATGTGCTATTATTTTGTGTATTTGGCTGAAGCATAACATTCTTATCTTTAATGAGGCTTCGGCAGCGGATTTGGGCTATGTTTAGGCATTTGCATTTTGAATATATCCATTTCCTAATTTATTTCCCAAATTTGGTTGTTGATATTTGCTAATATTTTATTTTGTACTTTTATCTGAAATATACCTATTAATTATCGTTTTTTTTGTTTCTTTGCTCCTGTTGTGCAGGTAGCATTGCTCAAATTTACTGGTTATAAAATAATAAATAATATTTCAGATACTGGGAAGGCGTTTCTGATTATACTTGTCACAGATATCTTCCTAGGGTAATTTTCTTTTACAGCTTGGTAATTGATTTCCATTCAGCATAACTTTGCTTCTAATGAATTATTGATGCTGCTTATGACATCACCTGCACCAATTACTAAAGCATTCAAAAGAAGTATTATAGCATTAGAAAATATACCAATAATTTCAAGAAGTGAGAGAAAAAACTTTTTTTAATTATTTGGAAAGGGAATGTCTTGTGTTAATGGTTACCTTTCTACATTGCCAGAAGAGATAGGAATTCATTAAAAACAGGCTGTGGGCTTGAAGTCATTATCAGCCTTGAAGTTTCTTCGAATCTGTGAAGTTTAAGTCATAGAAAGATATTCATGAGAAGAGTGAATTTCCGTTTCATATGCATTTAAATTTAATGTTCTTTCTGTTTCGTGTGTGTTTGGATTAGCTTATTTTGGGTTCAAAATAGCTTATAATCACAAATCTTACGAAAGCTTTTTTTCTAAATATAAAGGTAACTTTTTCCTAAAAATTAAGCAAATTGAAACAAGCTATTAGTGTAAAAGAATCTATGTTGACATTGGCTTAAAAAAGGTTCAAATCAAGGTGCAAAATGACTGAGAAATTCTTCTATTAGCAAATGTGTCCTGTTACTGTTCAAAACTTCATCTGGCTATTAAACAGAAAAATGACATCTGAAAAGGAAATTTGCTATCCCGAATTTCCATTTTAGAGCATGACTTTTGAATCAGGCCTAATGAAAAACTTATAGCTTTAAGCAAGATCTTCACAGCTGAGTTAACACTTGATGTTTTCATGTAAAAGAACTATGTCTTCAATATGGTTTAAATAGCCTGTTTTGTCTTACCATTTTTTCCTTCTTTTTTTTTTCTTTTTTTTATTTTGTTGGGCGGGGTGAGGGGCGAGGTTACATATGTTGTTGATCGCTTTTGTTGCATACTGAACGTCTGCAGGTATCATTCTGAATCTGGTTGGCAAACTTTGCTAGAGATAATTGTTGAGCACTATGGGCTTGAAGTTGATCAGGCTGCTATAACTATTTTTGTCTGCCTGGTCCCAGTTATCGTTGATGCATGCGTGAAACTTTGGGTATGTTCTTTTCTTTAGTGATCCTGATTCCATGTCCTTTTTTATTTTTTGTATTTGTTAATGTTAGAAATATAAATTCATTCTTTGGCCTCTACCTAACAACTTGGACTTTCAGAATTCACCACCATTGACCAGCACCCAGACCAGCAATCACCATTTTCATTGCTTCTATGCAATCTCTAGTGGATTGCAACCCCACAAACAATAATCCTTATTGGTTGTTATTTTTACTGGTAGCAGCTACCAGTCATAGGTAACATTAGGGTGAAAGATGAGGTAATCAGAGCAATGAACCCTCTGATACGGGAAAGCTAGACACAGAGAGAGAAGTTTGTATACCATGATTATAATGTGTGACGAACTCATTTATAGATAGTATGTACGGAGCAGTTAGAAGGGCCGGCTTGGCTCAGCGGTAAGCTTGCTTGCCGTGGTGTGTCAGGTCGCGGGTTCGAATCAGCCTCTCTGCAAAAAGCAGGGGAAAGGCTGCCTAGAGTATTCCCTTCCCCAGACACTCACGAAGTGGGTATTTGAACTGGGTCGGCCCTTATGTACGGAGCAGTTGCAGGATCAGAGTAATTACAAGAAGCAATCAAATGAGTAATTGCATAGGCAATTAGAGGAGCAATCAAAAAATGGGAAACGTATAATTCTTAGTATTGGAAATTTGTGCTGTAATTCTTAACATGGGATCTCCCAGACTAAATTTGGTGTCAGCAATATTGCTTATTCCAAACATGGGATTTACCTTCGTATGTCAGCCATTAACCCAAACTTCAGATTCCTCTCATCCCTGATATTTCGAAATTTCCTAACTTCATAGGACTCTCACCTGATATTGTTAACCGCTCATACTGCAAATTATGGTGGCTCAATGCATGAAGCTCTCACCGTTGTGGGGTTTGGCGAGCATTAAATATGCACCACCTTACCCTTGTAAGTGGGGAGGATGTTTACACAACTATAATCTATAGATTACAAAAACCTTACTGTTGAGCCAAACTCACCGTAAAAGAAACTTTAAATGGAAGTCTTTGGCAGGATAGACTGTTTTGTTTGTGATATCTGATATAGCAATCTGCGAAAAACGCTGCCTTTGTCTTGAATGCTATTAATAGGATTTTGAAAACTTATATTCTGCATACAAGTATTGGAATTTGTCCCGTTTCAATCACTTTGTAGATGTTAATACGTATCCCCCTTTGTTGTTTTTGTGATACAGCTGTTTAAATTCCTCCCACGATTATCGCCAAAGGTGACGAATATATTCCGGGAAATGAAACGTCACTAGTTGAAAATTTATGTCTGTGAAAGCCGTGTGCACTGGCTTTGTCAACTGATACATTTTTCAGTCTTTCGCTCTATAACCACGTATTCTTGTACCCATTTCTTTATATTGCAATGTCCAACATTTTGTGTAATAATGACTGTTCAATGAGTTCAGCTACTAGTTTATGTTTCTCATTTGCTAAGAATGGTGACAGGTATTAATTCTTAAATTATAATCGTTAGATTGGTTATATTCACAAAAATCATGACGTCAACGGATCTATGTGGGCAGATTCATATGAGTTAGTGTTTCAAGGAGCTTCTGTTCAAGTTTAAATTGGCTTTTTTTTGTTTGAAATAGATCTTTAAAAATGGGACTTAGTGTTTGAACGTTAAAAACTTATGCAAAATTTTGGGATCGGGTGGCCTGCCGTTCATTAAAGATGCCATTAGAATGGGGTAAAAAACAATTAGCTGGGTCTTCCACACCAGAATCGTGAGTAACCTTCCCACCTTTTCCTTTCCTGACTCCGACGAATCAAAATCCATTATTTTATGATGCGTTAAAACGAAAACACTAATAGAAAGGACAGAGATATGAACAAAAGCACAAATCCATATCCATTAATAGAAAGGAACAGATAGACGCCCGAAAAAGTAAGCTTAAAGAAACGACAGCAAAAATAAATAAATCGAGATAATAGCCTAATTTGATGCGGAATGAATAGTTAACCAATAAATAAATAAATATTGGTCCCTAAAATTATGAAAAAAATTTTTCTGTCAATTGTAATAAGTATTCGTCCTCTTCACATCAGGAGAACTCAAAAAGGGTGAGTCCTCTTCACATCACATCAGGAGAACTTGAGCATGTATTTACGTTGTGATATCTCACGAAATTGGAAAATAATATAATATTATCTCATGTAATAAAAAAATTATTGCAACATTATTCCCAAATAATTGATTAAACAATATATTCTTCTTCCTCTCCATTGTCATCTGATTCTTCTTCATCTTTCTTAGATTCTGCTTTGAGATTTATTCCTTTATCTCTTGTCATTGAGGCTTTTCGTTTGAGAGACTCAAACTGCATCTCAAAAGTGTAAGATCCCGAGCGCTGATGAGAACGGGGAGTGATCGCCGGTGCAAAGAGGCATGGACAAGGAGCGGCTCCTGACATACTTACGGCGAGGGCTACATGCATGAATGATTCGAATCGACACCCGAAAGAGAGGGATTCCAAAGACTGTGCAGGTATGAGACTGCATAATTTGGAATAGCTTATAAGAATTAATTATTACTACCTATACTAACAAGATGCATCTTCTTTTCGGTAGCCCGGAACGAAAGAACTCCACAGTTAAGCGTGCTTGACTTGGAGCAATTCTGGGATGGGTGACCTCCTGAGAAGTTTTCCCAGGAAGTGTGCGAGTGAGAAAAAAGCACACTGAAAAGTCTCGTGTTAGTATGTGGGGATAATCATTGATTCTTGCAGCAGCGTGGGCGTTACAAGTGGTATCAGAGTCGGGCCTCTCATCCAGTACGGTGTGGTTCGAGGACGAACCAGGCGGAAGCTGGTAGACATGTAACATCCCGGGCGCTGACGAGGGCGAGGAGTGATCGCCGGTACGAAAGGGCATGGACAAGGAGCGGCTTCTGGCAGGCTTCTATGGACGGCGGTACATGAATAAATCGAATCAACACCTGAAAGAGAGAGATTCTAGAGACTCTGCTGGTATGAGACAGTACAGTTGGGAATGGCTTATAAGAATTAATTGGTACTACCTATACTAATAAGATGCATCTACTTTTCGGTAGCCCGGAACGGAAGAACTCCGCAGTTAAGCGTGCTTGACTTGGAGCAATTCTGGGATGAGTGACCTCCTGGGAAGTTTTCCCAGGATGTGTGTGAGTGAGGAAAAAGCACACTGAGAAGTCTCGTGTTAGTATGTGAGAATAGTCATTGATTCTTGAAGCAGCCAGGCATTACAAAAAGTCATGAGGGATCCGATGAGTTTCTCTAAATTATAGATTAAATGTTTTGAAATACTTTGTTTCTTGCAAGACCATGACTTTAGACATCCAATCTTCTCTTAGGAGATTTCTTAAAAAAATTCTGACTTATTCTTCAACTATGATTTCTCTACCAAAAACACTTAACTCGTTTATAATATTAGTGAAGCGCATACTTATATCTCTAATTGTATTCTTTAGTTTCATGGTAATTCTTTTTTTTTTTTTTTGGTAAATAAGTTTCATGGTAATTCATATTAATGCATTAAGAGATCAATTTTTTTATTGATTTACCTCACTGGTTCCTTCATGAGTTACCTCTAGGAGATCCCGCGTTTGCTTGGTAGATTTACATCCCATTACCCGGTTGTACTATTGTGCTCCAAGGCCACAGTGAAAAATAAATTTTCTTTTAGCTTGTGCATTGAATTTCAGCTTCTTCACCAAACTCCTTTAGCACAGGTGGTAAGGAGCCTAAGCCCCTTAACCAAAGGTCTCGAGTTCGAGCCCTGGGAATAAAAAAAATGATTTGGGAGAGCCGCCCCCAAAAGGGTCCGACAGTGCTCGATGAGGATTAGTCTTCGGTTACGGCTGGAGGATACCTTTGAATTTATTCAAAAAAGAAAAAGAAAAGAATTTCAGCTTCTAACAATCTTCCTCGACATATTCTTTTGTGGGTTTGGGTATGATTTCTCCTTTGTCATTCCTTGTAGTGATTTCAAAATCTCCATTCTCAATTACGTTCCAAACTTGGTAGTTGCAGCAGACCTTTAAAAACTAAATAAATTGTTAGATAATTTGGCTTCACTTGTTTGTTATTATCAAAATTAGATAGTATGGAACCCAATAGAAACATTTTCCAAATTTTCCTAGGCAATGGGTTACCTCTCAATCTATTAGGGTCTCAATACCCTTTAACTCAAAACTACAATGAGGAATAGTTTGAATAAGGACTCACATTCTCAAAGTGTGGATAATACAAGTTGAAGCATTATGGGTATATGAATTTTCTAGATATGAGTTCAAATATATGTAATCTTTGAAGGGAACAATATTTCTCCAGTGAGCCCAAAACGACGTCATTTTGGGATTATAAGATTAAAAAATTATAATTATAAAGACTAATATAACCCTGCAATAAATTAGAATTACAAAATTTCCTTGACTTTCGTCCCAAAACGATGATGTTTTGGGCTCACCAGAGATAATTTATCTCCATTAACTGGAGAAATCATTTACCCTTCTTTGAAAGGTTTGAAAGGATATGTAAATGATAATGTAGAGCTATCAAATTATCCTTAAAATGTCTAAAATTAAAATCAAAATGTTTTGGAATGGTTAAGAATGTATATATAGTGATTTTGCTCAAAACTAATCGTTTATAACCATTATTTTGTTTCTAGTGCAAGGGCAATCGATTCCCGAGCAAGAGAAATCGATTCTAAACCTTCGTAGTTTGAGGGAATTTGTTCCCAACAAGTGGAAATTCATTCTGAATAAGCAGGAATCCATCCCCAACCTTATTGAAATTTAGGAATTTCGGTCAAACTCATTCTTTTTCCATCTAAACATGTTTCTAAAACTTAGAAACATAAGAATTTCTCTTGGAAATATATTTATAAGATTAAAACTTAAAACATCTTTCATTTATATTTAAGGGCTTTCCCTAAAAAATTTATGCAATCTTGAAATATTCAACTTTAAAATCACTTTGAGGTCATGCAATGCAATCTACCATGTACCCTTACAATTATATCTAAGTCCTAAAAGTATATTCTAATAAAGAATTGGACTTAGTTTGATATTCAATCTTGGATCATGATTCTTCACATGAGCTTGATGCTTTGACTAGATAAGTTTGACAATGCTTTAAAACTTTGTTGGACTTGAGATGAAGAAATAATACAAGAAGAGATCTTTTTCCAAACTAATACATGTGTTAAGCAAAACCATATATCAGATGCACAGACTTGATAAATACATCTTTTTACACGTTGAAACAAGAGACACACCGTAAGTACCACAATAGTTTAAAAAAACATAGCCTAGAACTCTACATTAACATCTTTTTCCCTTATGATGTACTAGTAATTTGCTTTTTAAAAAAATTAGGGCTCATGAATTAGCATAAATATAAGAGATTTTTTTATCACTTGAATTTAAACCCACACAAATCAAAAGCATGGATTTTCGTGAACTGTATTGGATCGGTTTAAAAAAAAAATCTGATTGAATTCTATTATTTTCCTATTTTACCATTCAATTGTTTGTATTCAAATCCGATCGGATCCAATTCAATTCTTATATATATATATATATATATATATATATATATATATATATATATATATATATATATATATATATATATATATTATTTTCCTATTTTACCATTCAATTGTTTGGTCCTAAATTCAAATTTGATCATATCCTATATATATATATATATATATATATATATATATATATATATATATATAGGCAGGATCATTTTACACCAGTGTAAGTTACACTATTAATCTTATCCGTTATCTCACTTATATCTAAGGGCTCAAAGTTTTTAGTAACGTGAACCATTGGATACAAGTGGATCAATGGTCAATATTGAGTGTAAGACTTCTGACTCTTATACCGGTGTAAGAATATCTTGCCTCATATATATATATGGGTTTAATGAATGTACAAAAACTACACATAAGGATTGGTGCAGTCATATAAAATTACGTCATTTTATAATGTGAAAGTATTAAATATGGAAAATCATAACCATACAAAGGTGGAAATAAATATAAAGCATTAAATAAGGGAATCAGAACCATACAAATGTGAAAATAAATATATTTTCCTTTTCTACAATTAATTTTGAATGCAAGATTCCTTTATATATCTCACTCAAAACGACGTAGTTTTTAGGTGATTCTACCAATGTTTATATGCAGTTACATTACAAATCATTTTGCCTATATATATATATGTATATGGGCTTATCATTTTTCAAGCTGTTTGAGATAATTTTATCTATAGCTACTAAATCATAACCGTACAAAGATGGATAAATGGTGATAATGGAAGAGAGAGAAAAAGGAAATCATAATCATTCAAAGGTGAATCGATTAATTATAAGGAAATAAATAAATAAAACGGATTAGTTTTGAGGTGGCTGGAGATAAATTTATCTCAAGTTGTCGTAGAAACATTTTTTCCGATATATATATATATATATATATATATATATATATATATGGGAAAAACATTTCTCAAGCAGCTCGAGATAAGTTTATCTCCAGCTAGCCCCAAAACTACGTCGTTATATATATATATATATTAATGAAGGGTTTTATTGTGATTTTATTTATTTTTATATCATATACATTTTACTGAAACACCCTTTATTAATTCATCTAAAATTACATAAATACCCTTCATTAATCAAAACGACGTAGTTTTGGGGCTGCAGTTACTGCTGCTTGAGGAATGTTTACCCCTATATATATATATATATATATATATATATATATATATATATATATATATAGGGTTTGCTTTGTTTATAAAAAAAAAAGGGTTTGTTTTTTTGCAGTTACTGCGGATAAGTTATCTGCAGTAAGCCCAATACAACGTCATTTTGGGGCGGAAATCATAGTGTTTTTATAATTTTAATTTATTTCAGAGTTATAATAGTCTTTATATTTATAATTTTTTAAGATTTCAATACCAAAAGGATGTCGTTTTGGAAATAAATGCACAAATATTTTTCCTATGTATCATCCCATTCAATTCAATCTAATGTAAAAGAGTTTGAATTGAAGTGGTTTTTCAATTATTTTTTAGGAGATAGGAAATAATATGATATATATAATTAACATAATAAAAAAGTATTAAATATTTTATCCCAAGAATCATAATATAGTTGATACCAGTAAAGCCCATTTCAATTTCAGAAAACTAAAAAAAATTACACAATACCAAAATCTCATTCATGTAAATTTAAGGTTTAAGAAGTAGAAATTTTTATGCTTTCTGAAATGTACTTTTCATAAAAAAACACATACATAATAATTTAAATATATAGACAAATTAAATATATAAATGAGTAATATAGAAAATTTATAAATAAAATAATTTAAGTGTGAATATATAAATTCGGTTAATTTTATATTGAATCAATTTTCGAAATAAGAACAGAAAAATGATGCAATCCAATTAAAAAAACTCAGCTTTTTTTATTTCCAATTTCCTAAAATTTCAATTTATTCCATTTTGGGGTTCCCTTTTTTTTGTTTTCATTTGATTATATTGGTTTATGATCACCCCTAATCGAAACCTAAGGTAGTGATTATTTTTGGTCCTTGACCATATTGCTGAGACTAGCAAATCGTTGAGATGCAGACACATTAAGAATATAATTATATTATATCCCTATGCTCCTCTTGCACCTGTTTTAGAAGAGAGACGAAAACTAATTGTGGCGTAAGCGCTAAACAGCAAATTTTTCTTCCATTTTGTTTCCAAAGCTATACATAACTGTATTGCATGCATGCATGTTTTACATACACAATCTCTTAATAATTTAGGACAAACAGTAAACAAGAATCCAACAACCAAAAGGTCTCCAATTTTTATTTTTATTTTTATTTTTTTTCTGAAGAAAGAAATTAAACACACAGATACACAAAGCTACTATAGAGTAACCCTTTACTACCTGAGTCTCATGTTCCCTCCAAATTATCAGTCTATGTTCTTATGACTCTATTTCATTTGTTTCCCCCAGGATCAGTCAGCAGTCATTGGTTGTGTAATGCAACACCTAAAACGGGCCTTCCGAACAGTTGTCATGATCTCAGTCTCTGCATTCTCAAGCATTCCTACAATTTCAGGAAATGGTGGCCTAACATCAGGGTTGGGATCCCAGCATCTTGTCATGATCTCACGGAGAACAGGTAAGCAGTCATTGGGTATGATTGGGCGAACATTTTTATTCACAACTGCAAATGCTGCCTGTACTGCTGTCATGTTCTGAAATGGAAGCATTCCAGTGATGAGTTCCCATAGAACAATCCCAAAGCTATATACATCCACTTTTTGTGTGTAAGGCCTATGTTGGATCATCTCCCTACAGCAGATCATAAGAAAAACAAATTCAAGTATCACGTTCAAATATACATTTTTGTATTAAAAATATAAAACAGTTAAAACCAATTATGCATTTTAGCACTTCAAGCACACAGGTATACGATTAATCATCAACCGGATCTTGGGGGTAGCAGAAACATATGAAAGCATGCTGACTCAGTTATGCAGACATGATTAGATAATATCTTACACAACTAGTAAAAGTAAGTATCCACATATGTCTAATAATGGGTTCTAAATTGTGTTATATCTCCATACAGTTACCAAGTACTAGCTAGTTTTGACAAAAGATAGATAGCTACAAGGGCCTTTCATTCAATATAATGATATTATTGAAGTGAACAAAGAAATATAGGAAGTAAATGATAAGATTGGAAGCACTGGGAACATTAGAATCTTAAAAAATAGTCCAATTTCTTAATATTCATGCAAATATAATTTGTGTTTATTTTTCCATGTATATGAACATCAGGATGCTTGAGTGGAAAAAACTTGAGCAATTAACAGAAATCTCTCGAGTTTGAGTTTAATTCTTAGGTCAGTATCAGGGCAGGCTCGGTCTTGCTTCTGCTCATAATTCCTGGGTTCTGCCTTCTGTTCCAGCATATCCTAAATCTCTCAAAAGTTCTCTTACGTTGTGTCACTCCCAAACTTCTCAGAAATCCCCAAGTTTATCGTTTTGAACCATCAACAGAGAAGACCTAGCTGTGTCATCAAAGATGTTCAGCAAGGGAGATCAGCGGACTAGTTAGAGACCATCAACCAACCTACCCACGAGTTTTGGTTGTCGAAAAACACCCCACATACTATTACATGCATCTTCTCTCAACAGCACATGAAGCTCATGTGCCACTTATCCAGTGTTGCTCTCCCTGAGACCAGTCCCATTCAAACCATTGGCATTTCCTCATTTTCTGAGTAATTATTTTCCCAAACCTGTCCAGATTTCATACTTTTTTAAGCCTTTTGGCCTTGCTCTGTTTTCGAATTCAGTTCATACCCCTTGTATGTCTGTTGAGATTGCTTCCAATGGCTCTGCTTTGACCCATCAGGTCCAAGAAGTCATTTCTGTCACAAATTCATCTAGTCATGATCCTATTTCCTAGGTGTTTTGTGAAAATCCTTCTATTACCTTGAAAAGGTTGAATGGAAAAAATTATCTAGCCTGGTCAGCATGGGTCGTGCTTTGGTATTTTGGCCAAGATCTTTCGGGTCATTTGGAAAAATCTGCCAATATAAACCCTAAGGAGAATCGAAGTTACTGGGAGAAATTTGATTATAAGCTGCGCTGTGGTTAGGCAATCAATTGAACCAACCATATTTTGGTAAATTTCAAAACTTTTAAAACATGACATACTTTTTGGAAGCAGGCTCAAAGTCTGTTTAGTGTTAAGTCTCTATAATTCCAGTTAAGTATTAACCCTAGCCTTGCTCTCATCAATAAACACAGTATCATTTGCAAATAACATACACCATTGCATCTCGCTTCAATATCTTTTGTTAGCTCATCCATAACTAGGGCAAAAAGATAAGAACACAATGCAAAACCTTGGTGTACACTTACACTGATTGGAAAATAACTTGATGTGTCATTCAACACTTCACAAATGTAGTAACACCGTCATACATATTCTTGATTGCCAGCATACTTTGTATGTCTTTTTTCTTCTCAAAAACCCACCATATAACTTTTTTGGAACCCTATCATACACTTCCTCAAGATCATTAATCACCATATTTAGATCCTTCTTCATTTGATATCTCTATCATATCAAGAAGATAGCCTTCATAGTAAATCTTCCCAGCATAAACCCAAAATGACTTACAAAAGCCTTAGTCTCTATTCTCAAACAATGCCCACTAACTCTCCCAGAACATCGTTCGAGAATAGACAAATTAAATGTACAACAATAGTCAAGGAAGTCAAGATTGAGATCTTACCTAGGATAGAGAATGAGAGTTAAACATTTAAAACGTGGGATTGTAACAAGGATAATAAGATCCTACCTAAAATATAAAATTATATGCACAGAGAAACATATACATTTAAAATGATATAAATAAGAAAAATAACCTTATTATTACATCTAATGTTTAATTCAAAATTAATTACAAATGCATAAGGTCACAACTCAAGTTAAAGCTACAACTGAATACAAAATACATAAATTTTTGACAACCATGCCCAACTAGTAAATATCTTGATATTACCATGGCATAATCTGAGACACAAAACAGAGCCTGAAAACCATTGGGCCAGATAACAAAACAGAGTACACGAGCAAATAACAAACAAGCAGCCCAGCCCCACCCCAACCAGAAGCATAAACAGATCGAAGCTGGGAGAGGCCAAACCACCACCCACATTCTCTCTTAACCTGACCCACCCACCACCAAACCTTTCAACCGTCACCCACAAGCCACAACCAGTAGCAGCCACAGATTGAAGAAGGTAGTAGGGAAGGGTCAAATGAATATGAAAAAAGAGTTTGAAGCGCTTGGGCTCTTAAGATTTCGGGTGGGCTCAGGCTTTATTTTTTCACAAATGGGCAACTAGGCCAGCACAATGGGATCATCCAATCCCACAATCAATCACTGCTATCCCAAAGAATCTCACCAAATTGTGCTTTTGGGTGTGATCAAGAGCTCAGCTGGAAGCAAAAAATCATGGATGTGTAATATCTTATGATCTAACATGCAATTTTGAATATCTTGAAAATAGTGACATACCCTGAAGATTTGAGTGACATCATCATGCAATGACTGCTATCCATCAAACAAGATAGTATCTACTGCAGACATGCAATAGAATATGCTCATAATAAAACACAGTTTTCACACTTTATGATTCTGAAGGCAGTAAACTACGGAGCTTTGACTCAGGGCATGATCTATGGAGGTTGCTAAATATTACTGACATTAAATCTTACAGGTTTCTGTTATCAAAGGAATAAAATACTTCTACCAAAAAATAATGGCTTAAGATCTCAAATAAGGCATGACCTTTTTTAAGTTGGTTTGTCAAAAACCTTATACAGACAAAACCCATGTTCATCTCCGAAGTCCAATTGGCCAGTTCTATTTTTTGCAGGTGAAAATTTATCTAACCTAAGCCCTTTTTTATATGTTTATTCTTCTCAGGTCAAAGATTAGTCAATAGAAAGCCAAAGTGCTTGTGGAGAATCAACAGAACGGATTGTGGAGAAAATTTAAAATGGTAGCTTCATCACCCAAGCATATGTCACTTATAAAGCCAAAGTGCTTGTGACTTATTTCATTCAAATGCCCATTTTGACATATCTAACTTCGGGTTGACATGCATCAGAATATTTTTTATTGAAACACATGCATCTGGATATTGGATGGTAATGATGAATTAACAATAGATTTTAAGCATTGCTTTAGGAAACCAAGAGCTTATTGTCAGTTGCAAATAGCCAAAGCTAGCTCAATGATCCCATAAGCAGGGAGGTTCCGTTTACAACCTTCACCATCAAGAATTATGATAGAAGTTAGCTACTAGCGAACATTGTGTAACCCATCTACAAAATGCATCAAATCATTGAAAACATGAAGGGAAAAAAAAGTACATTTTCTCACTGAAATAATACTCTCATGTTAATATCAGTCAATTGTTCCAAGCTGAGACTCACTGTTTATGCAGTATGGAAGCCAAATATATATGTCAATTTCCAATCAATGAAAAAGGGGTAGGATGGGGACACAAAAACAACAGAATAGATGAGGAAAATATTGATGGCATCATCATTAAATAGAGCTCATCAACCCTCAACCAGAATGCATCCGAGTCAAAAGAGAAATAAAATAGTCCAAAAAGAATATATATATATATATATAAGATCAGCATTTTTAAACTATCATGCCCACAGAAACTTCATTGATGGCAACTTTTAGGAGCTTATCATCAGAACTTGCTTCTTTATTAAAAGATGAAGCCAAAGCTGTATTCTGAATACTAGATGACTCATTTATTTTTTATATGATATTAGTCTGATGCATTGTAGTCATTCCTCTGTCCTAACCTTTGAGTCATAATAAAAGAGACAGATTTTCCTTCACATCTAGATGCACAAAAGACAAAGATCAGAACGAAATGTAAGAATGTGATTAAAAGAAATAAATTATGATATTAGTTATCAAATGCGGATTGTGGTGGGTCACAGCTGACACTGAAAACACTATAGCGCAAAAGCAGAATAAAATATAAAGAAATTCATAATTAAATATATTATCATTATCATTCCACAACAAACAGGGATTCTAAATACTGTCCATTGAAAGGATCTAAATATTATCAATTATAATATTCCATATTCAAATTCTCAAACGGAACAAATCAAATGATCCCTTAGCCAGTCCATAACAAATTACCATTCCCTTTATCTCAAGGACCTAAATATCAATACTAAAAATCAAATCAATTCTTCAACAAAATATGGTTATGAACAGAAAAGTAAATAGAGACGATAGACACGGCAGCATGGTAGTGATGTGATGAGTAATAAGCTGTTAACATGGCAGTTAAACAAAGCAGTATGTGAGGATAATAGGCTGTTAACATGTGAAGATACCTGTTAATAATTAACAAAGCAGAATGGGTACATAATAATGGAGCAGTGCGGAAACGAGAGAGATGAGAGAGAGGAGATAGTACGCAGCGACAAGAGAGAGACAAGAGGGAGTGGAGAGAGAGAGAGGGGTTGAGAGTTTCAGAATAAAACCCTGTTAAAAGACCATAAAGACCATAAAATATGGCTGTTGGAAATTTAAAACGAGGGCAAACTTGGAAAATCAGGTCGTTTCACTGTTGTGGTGCAATACATGGCCAGTAGTGGCCACCGTCCGCTATCCGCTATAGTCACGGGAAGACACTGCAATTGCACAAAATCGATAACCTTTCTGACAACAAATATTTAGCTAAAACTGAAAATTTGAGAAAAAGAAAAAAGAAAAAAAGAGAGGAAAGTATTGACTGGTGGCAATGTATAAGACCAAAACTGCAAACAAAAATTGTACATTAAAAAGATAAAATTAATCAGGACGTAATACATTCCTATTTCAAAAGTATATGCCATTTCTGCAACAAGGATCATAAATAAAGAAAACATGATATTGATTCAGAGAATCCCAAATCAATATATATATGATTAACTGTCTGTTAGCATCATTTAAATTTTAGAGTAAAGTCCCTTTTGGGTTCCTAACAAAAAGCACAGTCCCCACTTTCGTCCTTTACAAAAAAAAAGTCAACTTTTGATCCCTCTACAATTCCATTTCTTTGAAAATGTGGTCCCTCAGAAATTCAATGAAAACCTAATTTAGTCATTCCCTAAAAAAGGACTAATATGGATATATTTTTTTGTAAGGGACGAAAGTGGAAACCGTGTTTTTTGTTAGGGACCCAAAAGGAGCTTTACTCTAAATTTTATTAATCTTTCCTTCATTAAGATATCTAATTTCTGATAAGACGAATTTCAGAAACATAAAAACAGAAAGCACATTAAAATTAATATAAAAAAAAGGAAACAAAAGAATCTTACGGAGCCATCCAACGGTACGTTCCAGTCTCAGGTGTCATTCCTTCAGTTTGCACCTCAATCCGGGCAACTCCAAAGTCAGCAATTTTAATTGATTTGTCGCCAAAAATCAAAAGATTATCAGATTTCAAGTCCCTATGGATAAACCCAAGGCCATGAACATATGCCATCCCTCTTGCAACATCCAAAGCTTGTTTAACAGCCAATTTGAGGGGCACTGATCGATTTTGACGCTTCATTAAAAACTGTCGAACTGAACCCCCTTTGGCATATTCTGTAACAATGCACCATACCATTGGCTTACGGCATGCACCAATAAAACGAACTATGTTAGGATGCTTTAGTGTAGCTAGCATCATGACCTCCTGCTGAAATTGTTGTTCCATAAACTGAGCCTTTGCTGGATCATTTTCAGGCCTCTCCAAGATTTTGATGGCAACATCTTCACTATTGTAAGTACCTCTGTAGAGTTTCCCAAAAGCTCCTTGAGCAAAAGCCTCACCCATTATAAGATTCCTCAAATCAATTGTCCACTCATCAAAATCTTCAAGCCCCTCAGTTGGGGAACTACTGTCCATCAGAGCTTGAGCCAAAGCATCATCACTCAAAGCATGTGTGACTTTTCCTCGATGATTGACACTCTGTGCAATGGAGTAATTATCATTGGCACGCCTCCGCAACCCTTGGTGGTTCAGTATGCGAGTATGGGAATCACTGGACCCAACACTGCTATTGTCAATAGACATTGCAACAGATCCTCCACCGTTACTTGTTTGTAAGCTCCCAATGCTGTCAATTGACATATTGGTGCCATCCTCAAGCTTATGGTAAAAGCCTTGAGAGAAATCATAATAGCTATCATTATGTTTGTTGAGGTCTATGATTCCAGGGAATTTCACACCACCTTCCAACATCTTTCGCACTAAAGAGCAAATTCAAGTTTTGGTTATTTCTTCAGCATCAGAAATTGTAAATTAAACCACCTGAAGAAAAAAAACACCCTGGAACCAAAATATACCAGTAGAAGCTTTTAGCTTTTGAATTTATAAACTTCAACTGCAATAACAAAGGTAACTCCACTTTTGGTTTTACCGATAAGCAATGTACAATTGCACACATACACACACACACACACACCAAAAAAAATAAAAAGAGAGAGAGAATAAACCCTCAGAGCTCCCAAGCACATTTTGTGGATTTATGACAGAAGAAACACAAGAGTTGATCTAGTTAAAATCGAAAAAGACTACATCTAAAATCAAGAGATGGTTTTCACAAATCAAAATTAATTGGGGAAAAAACCACTATTCAATGTCATGTTTTCACTAGGAATCAAATGCATATAACGCAAGCAGGGGGGAAATATAGGGGGGAAATATAACCCTCAACAATGATAACAATTAAAAGAATAAAGCCCTCAAAGACGAGATTTAGGAGTATTCCCTTGGGCAAATCAATGCATAATAAGACTTCTGTGGAACTTATATTAAAAAACAAAAACAAAAATCAGTTGGAGAACACAAGGTTCACTAGCTACACAGTCCTTAACCTTATATCCAAATCAAAAGCTTGAAAATTTTACTGAGAATATGTGAAAGAGTGAAGCAGCAACGAGATAAACATGATGTGCAGAAATAGTTGAGCCCTTAAACAAACTTGTTAGACAAATCTCAACCGTGCACTCATGAACAACAGAGTGATTTCACAAAAGAAAAAAATATATATATGAAAAGATGCAAAAATCTGAAAGAACCCTAAAATCTGGCAATTGTAGAAAAAGAAAAGAAAAAAAAGTTAATAAGAGATGGCGACACGTACCGGAATGGCTATTATGAGAGTTCCGATGATGAAGTAGCAAGCAGGTCAGGTGAAGAGTGAAGAGATCGAATTGAGGAAAAATAAAATTGAAATGGAGAACGAACTCTCCCGTACGAAGGAACCCGGAGACCAAAGGATGACTTTCTTTTTAGTTTTTTTAATTATATGCTTACTACTCTTTTTCTTCTTCAACTTCTAACATTCCTAAACTCTTTCCCTGCTTTTATATTTATTATCTTTTATTCTTTTCTTTTTCTTTTTCTTTTTCCCACCACGTACTTGAGAATTGAGATAGGATGGGGCATTCTTATTTGCGTCCTTCACAACCAAGGAGCAGCAATTGCATGTATTTTTACGATGGAAAATATTGCTTTCATTTTACAATAGTTATTTTATTTCTCTCACCTTTTTTTTTTCTCTCTTTAATGATGGGCTTTACTTGGCTTCTTTCTATAATATAAGAGTAATAATGTAAAATAAGAATAGTATTTCCTTTTTATGATTTTGTTACAATTTGCAGAACTAAATTTTGTAACCAAAACTCCGCTATATTTTTGGGTATTATCTGGGTTTAAAATGTCATCGATGATTTCGAATTTATTTGAATTTTGAATCAGATGGTGATTAAAGATTTAATGGAGGATTTAAGGAAACTTTTATGAAGGTCTGATTGGAGATTTAAAAGGAAACTTTCCTTCATTATTAAAGGGTAGCTTTTTGGTATCACCAAAAAAAAAAAAAAAATAAAAAGGGTAGCTTTTGGGGAATCAAGAGGATTATTACTGGACACAATTGGAGAAAGCAAAAAAACCAGCGAATCCAAAGGGAGGCTACGAGATCAAGACGAAGTTTGAAGGAGGATCAAAACGAGACTTGGGTTCTCATTAATCTTAAGACTTAACTCCATAGATACTAGTTCACTTGACATTAATCATGCTCTGATACTTTACACTATTTCTTTAATGTTATATGAACTATATTTATGATTACTTGATGCATTATATTCAACATTTTGCTATACATGAATCTGATTTGACCATAGGTTATGGGGATTGTTAACTTTTTACCAAGTAATTTACTAAGGAGAGCATATAGTTATGGGGAGCTTAATTAATTTTGATGTCATTTGCTACTAACCATATTTCTCAATGAAGTGTTTGTCATTGTCAAAAGAGGGAGATTGATGAACCATAAGTTTTCAAGCTTATACATTTGAAGTTTTGATGATTACAAAGTACCAACAAACTCAACATTAATGCACAAGTTAGATGGTAGAGCAACAAGTCCCAAATAGTACTAGTAGTACTAGAAGACCAAGGCAACATGTAAAAGTGAAGAGGTAATTCAAATGTGCAAAGTCAATCCCAAAGTCAAAGATTCAAGTGAAGAAATGACCTAAAAGACTCAAAGGACGAAGACACGTGAAGATAATTGAAGACCTGTATTTTGATTAAGTGTCATGTCCTTTTAGAGTCCTAGGTTGTACAAAGTTGAGTTTATTGAGCTATATTTCTCTAGTTTGTATTTAGAAACATAAACTTATGTATACAAGTCTCAAACACGTGGATCATAGTAATATTAATGCTAGAAGTATGCATTCATGTGTGAGAAGTGAGAAAGAATTGATTAGAAATGATTTGCATCAAATTCGGATGCATTTTGAGTTGTCATTAAATATTCAGATATGGATATCTTGTATTCGATTATGGCATATTCAGATATCCAAACCCAAAATATCCGGATACAGAGACTTATATATCCTGATATTTGTCAAGAATCACGTAATTCTTTTTTAAATTCGAATTAATTTTTTTTTATATTTTCAAAACCGACTTGGCTTGCTATAAAATCATGCTTTAGTTTTCAGAAACATATTAGAGTGTATTATAACATGCATTAGAGTCGGAATCACCCAAATACGTGCATTATGCTTAAAATTGATATTCTAAAGAGAGAGAAAACTCTTTAATCTTCTTATTCCTCTGTTTTTTTTTTTTGTAATTATGAATTTAGGGATGTTATTCTACTTCTGTGATTGGTTCAATTGGAGTGATCCTAGGGTTTGGGTTAAGAGTGATTAAGGGATTGGTCATGATCTTGTAAAATTCTAATTGAGTTTTGATTTATGGTTCAAGGGGAGTGATCCTAGGGTTTAGGTTAAGTGTGATCAGGTAGATCACAGGTGTTGTAAAATTTCTCTTGTAAAACGGTTTCTTCAAGCACCGGTTGGAAGCTCGAAGATAGTGGAACGATCGGCCTCAGTCCAGATGTTGCTCTCAATGGAGGAGAGTGAACCAGGATATATCCCGGCGTTATCTTCTCTTCCCTTACTCTTTTATTTTTCGCTGCATATAGTCTCTATGATTCATTGTTCTTGATGTTTTGAATCTTTTTAGGTTTAAAATTTTTCTTTAATTATTTGCTCTCTTCTATGTGTTTTGAAAAAAGGGTTTTGGCTTTCTTTGTTATTTGTGAAAAAGTTTAAAACACAATTCACTCACTTTTTTGTGTTGTTATTTAGTCATTCTTTCTTTACAAGCTTATGAGCTAAGCACTTTTAGGCTTAGTTTTCTACGTAAAACTTGTAGTTTTAGACCTTGCAAGCAGTTTTATGTGATTGGTTTGTCAAAAGAGGTTATGTATATTGTGTTTTATTCTCCTCAAAGTCTTGAAGGTGTGGCTGACCTTGTATGGAAGTTGGTGTTTTCAAGAGTTTAAATTCTGGAGATTAACTTGGTGATAACCTAGAAGCTAATCAAGGTAAAACACTTTAGTTTTAATGATTTATTCTCAAGATATTATCTTTGTTCTTCTTACTTTAAGTCTTACAAGATGATGAAGTAATCTTGTGTCTTTGATGGGGTTTGATGTTTAAAAATGATTGTTGTTGAAGTTAAACTTAAACTAAACATGTTTAAGTAATAAAACTCAAGAAGATGACTTGAAAACCTAATTAGGGTTTTGGCCATGATCATTTGGAAGAATGTATCATGTGTTTGATTTAAAGTGTAATTAAAAATATAAATTAATGATGTGTGATTACAAGCTTAGGATAAAAGGATTTAAGCTTAAGTTGAAGATAAATCATGAACATCTTTATATGTATAAGGCTTCGGCCATGTATGCTTTAAGGAGAATGAATGTAAGTTGTATAAATTTAAGGTCATATGAAAAAATGAGTAATGGTGAGAAATTAAAAGCTTTTAGTATAAATTCAAGTTTGAATTGAAAGAAAATCATGAATACATAGTCATGTAAGGTTTCGACCATGCATGCTTGGAATAGTATGTCATGTATTTAATTTTAAAACTACAAGAAATCATGAATAAGGATGAGTAACTAAAGGTGTGAAGTGGTTGGATTTATGTTCAAGAGAATGAAAAGTCATTAAATTCTCTATAGATGTCAATTCAACCATATGTAAGGTAAATGGATTTTGGAATTGAATATTGAGATGTAAAAGTATTCAATGATGCTTTTAATAAGTGGTTAGGTGACGGGAATGTTCATTGTACATGAAATGGACTTAAAAACTCAAAGAATGTTTATGTAACCTTTCGACCTTAATGAGATAAATTGGAAAGAATTATGTTTAATCATAATTTATTTGGTAATAGTGAACCTTAAGATGAATTACGGTTATTGAAATGATGAATGGATAGATTTGAAACCTAACTAAGTCACTTGGTTAGTAAAGTGGTAATTAGGTTTAATGTGAAAGATGTCATTAAAAATGTGTATACCATGATTTAAGTGGTGATTGATGGCTAAGGAAGTCTTTAAAGAATGATTAAAAAATCATGAAAAATGTGTAATTAGGGTTACACATAACTCGACCATCTAGTGCTTTCAATGATATTGAAAGTTTTGGCAAGCTATTAAATTGATAACTACTTGAATTGAATGGTTTAATGAACAAAAAATAAGGAGTAAAAAGCTTGTAATCATGATGGTATTGGTGGAGTCACCATTCGACCATAAATGGATAATAGCCTTAAAGGTTACTTAAATTCAAGTGGAGTTATTAAAAGAATGTAGTTATGTCATCTAGTTAATTGGTAAATTAATATCTAGGTGTAAGTTGTTAATTTACAAGTGACACTCATTTAGAAATTAATGGTGTCTTGTTTGAGATCATAGTGTGTGACCAGGAAAAGTAAAATTGAAGATCAAGTAGCTTGAAAGGGGAACTTTACAAGTAAGCTCTATGTTTAAGGAGTTTTCTTCTAACTCATTATTCTACCAGTATCTGGTGGGATAATGGTTATATCTATAATAATATTGTGGTTTGGCACTAGAGTTGTGGTATGCATATGGAAAATAAAATGTAATGTGTGAGGTATGCTGATTTGTAATTGAAATTATAAGTTTAATCTGGATATGTTATTAAGCATACAGTAACTTTAACTTTAGTTATTTTATTTTAGTAACTGTAGTTAGTTTATCTTAGTTTACCTTTTACCATAGTTTATTTTCTGATCTGTGTTACTATGGTTAGGATTACTTTCCCTTTTCTAAGCTTTGTATCAGTTTGGTATCTCTCTTTCGAATGTATGAACTTCTGATTTTTTAGTGTCAATAACTCTGTTTCAATGAAAGTTTCTTTCAATTACTTACTATCTTTACACTATAAGATTTTTTTCTCTAAAATTAGGGCTCAGATTCTTCTAAGTGACCCTCTTCCCCCCATAAATCGAGTGTTTTCACTCGTTGCTAAGAGAAAAAACAACGTCAAATTGGCGCCGCCTCATTTGCTTCTACGTCTTCGGCCAACAGTTTGGCTTTTGCTGTGAAAGCTGAAAATCCTCCTAAATATTCACGCAATGAGCGTCCTTTTTGTACCCACTGCCAGTTCCACGGACACACCATAGAGCAATGCTACAAATTACATGGATATCCCCCAGGGTCAAATCTAGAACAAATGGAAGCAAGTCTTCTACCGTTGCTGTTAAACAAGCTTCAACAAGTTTTCATATGGATACTTTTATAAAGGACTTGGATCCACTAAAGTGCTCCCAGCTTATGAATATCTTGTCTAGTCACATGACAACAAATAACAAAATGTCGGAGGCTATAGTTGCACAACGTCACTTGCCTCTGATCTAGGTATGCTTTTGTCGAACTCAATGTCTGGTGGTATTTTGTCTTCAAAATGGATTTTGGACTCTGGCGCCTCATAGCACATTTGTGCTGATGCTCGGAATTTTTTTTCTATGAGACCTACTAATGGGTCCAGAGTAACTCTTCCTGATCGTAGTACTCTACTGGTTCATCTAGTTGGTGATATTCAACTTACACATACAAATCACAGATGTTTTATTTGTTCCAAGTTTTCGGTTCAATCTCTTATCTGTTAGTGCACTTACTACCTCTTCTCATCTTATTCTCTCATATTTTTCCCTACGTCATTTGTCATTCAGGACATGAACAACAAGAAGATGGTTGGCAAGGGTGATAGAGTTGAAGACCTTTGTGTTTTTTCTTCGACATGTGATCTGAGTAATTTGAATTCCATACATGTGAATGTTGTTTCATTTTATGTTTGGCACAATAGGTTGGGGCATTTGTCTAATAAGTGCCTTTCTCATATGAAAAATTCATTACCATTTTCTGATTTGCCTTCAAATAATAAAATGCCTTGTTTCATTTGTCCTCTTGCAAAGCAAAAGCGCCTTCCTTTCATTTTACATAAGCAATGCATCCTTTTGATCTCATCCATTGTGATATTTGGGGACCATTCCATACTGTATCATATTTTGGGTATCAGTATTTCTTTACACTGGTTGATGACAACACTAGATTTACATGGACTTATCTACTTAAAGCTAAAATCGAAGCCATAATAATTTTTTCTAAGTAGATGATTGGATCTGATAATGCCAGAGAGCTAGTCTTTAGTGAATTCCGCCAAGTTCAGGGAATCATTCATCAATTAGCTTGTGTTGAGACTCCACAACAAAACTCAGTGGTGGAGAGAAAACATCATCATATTCTTAATATCTCTCGAGCCTTATGCTTTCAATTAAGGATTCTTCTAAATTTTTGGGCTGATTTTGTTTCTACGATTGTGTTTCTTATGAACAGAACTTCATCTCCTCTTCTTAAAAATCAGTCTCCTTACACTTTGCTTCATTAAAAGGATATGGATTATTCTTCTTTTCGAGTGTTTGTTTGCTTAACTTTTGCATCTACACTTTCTGCTTATAGAACAAATTTTTAACCTAGAGCTCGTAGATGCATTTTTCTGGGATATCCTCCTGGAATGAAGGCTTATAAAATTCTTGATCTGGATACTGGTTAAATCTTTACATCTAGAGATGCTATTTTTCATGAAAATATCTTCCCATTTCATCATGGTTTTAACCAAGCTACATTTGATCTTTTCATGATCTAACTCTACCTCACAGGAATGTCACCACATCAACCAATGAAGATCAACTCAGTCATGGTCTTCCACCCCAGCTTCATTCTCTCACATTGCACTCAGTTTGTGATGGAGTTTATGATCGTAATTGTATTCAGCTCACTGCTGATAGTCCACAGAATAATTCTCCTGCTCCTAACAACCATCAAACTACTGCAGCTGATTCTTTTAGTCATTTTCCTACTCCTGACAGCCAGCATAACATTACAATTGGCCTTCCAAGGAGTTCATCCAGAGCTTCTAAGCCTCCAACATATCTCATGGACTATCATTGTAACTTAATCACAAAATCCAGCAATCTAGATCAACTAGTTCAATATCCTTTGTCTTCAGTTATCCAATATGACAAGTTATCTTTGTCTCACAAACACTGGCGTGAGGCCATGCAAGCTGAGATTTCTGCCTAGGAAAATAATACTTGGTATATAATACCTCTGTCAAAAGGGAAACATGCTATTGGTTGTAGGTGGATATGCAAAACAAAGTTGAATGTTGATGGGTCTATTGAAAGACATAAAGCTATGCTTGTAGCCAAACGATATACCCAACAAGAATGTATTGATTTTATAGATACCTTTTCTCCTATTGCTAAGCTTGTTACTGTTAAAACATTATTGGCTGTTGCTTTCTCCCAAAATTGGCATTTATTTCAACTAGATATTAATAATGCTTTTTTGAATGGAGACTTATTTGAAGATGTTTATATACAGCTCGCTATTGGCTATCATGTTCAGGGGAAGTCTTTTTCAAGTGATTCTAAACTTGTTTGTAAGCTTCATAAAGAACTTTATGGGCTTAAACAAGCTTCCCGGCAGTGGTATTCAAACCATCAAAATCTGACTACTCCTTTTTTACTAAAGGTCTTGGGCTGACTTAATTTTTTTTCTAGTACATGTGGATGACATCATCTTAGTCGGGCCTTCTATTGAATTGATTCAAAATGTTAAGCTTTTTTCTTAACTCTCAGTTCAAGCTTAAAGACTTATGTTCTCTTAAATATTTCTTGGGGTTAGAAATTGCTCGGGGCAAGAATGGAATTGTGCTTTCTCAAAGGCATTATGCGCTGCAGTTGCTTGAGGATACTGGTTTATTGGCTTCCAAGCCTGCCAACATACCTATGGATCCCAATACAACTCTCAATGCCTATAATGGTGATCTTCTTAAAGATTCTACTCAATATCGCAACTTAGTTGGTAGACTACTTTATTTAACGTTTTCAAGACCAGATATTACATATGTTGTTCATCGCTTAAGCCAATTTGTTTCATAGCCTCGAACACCTCATCTACAAGTTGTCCACCATATTTTACGATATCTCAAGGCTCATCCTAGTCAGGGTCTTTTATTTTCTTCTTCTTATTTTCTTCAATTATATGCTTTCAATGATGCTGACTGGGGCGAATGTCAAGATTCCAAAAAGTCCTTAACTGGTTTTTGTGTTTTCCTTGGGGATTCTTTAATATCTTGGAAAGCTAAAAAATAAACAACTATCTCCAGAAGTTCAGCTGAAGCTGAATATAGAGAAATTGTTGCTACCACTGCTGAACTATGTTGGATTTCACAACATCTCACTGATCTTGGTTTGCATAGAGCTACTTTTGCCTTACTTTTTTGTGACAACCAGGCAACAATACATATCGCCTCTAATCCAACATTTCATGAGAGAACGAACCACATAGAAATTGATTGTCACTTTGTGCGAGATCAAGTCATTTCTAGTCATGTTAGATTAATGTCTATCAAGTCAAAAGATCAACTAGCATATTTGTTTACAAAAGCTCTTTCATGTACTGCACTTTTTTCTATTATCCAAGATGGCAGTGTTAGATATTCATTGTCCTTCTTGAGGGGGAGTATTACGCATACAGTAACTTTAACTTTAGTTATTTTATTTTAGTAATTGTAGTTAGTTTAGCTTAGTTCACATTTTACCATAGTTAGTTTATTTTCTTATCTATGTTACTATGGTTAGGATTATTTTCCCTTTTCTAAGCTTTGTATCAGTTTGGTATCTCTCTCTCTCTCTCGAATGTGTGCACTTCTGATTTTTTAGTGTTAATAACTCAGTTCAATGAAAGTCTCTTTCAATTACTTACTATGTATACACTATAAGACATGTTTGATAAAATATGGGAAAAGTGATATGTTTGGTAATTTATGGAGTCAATGGTATGTCTGACAAATTCGAAATGTACTGATGAGTCTAATGTTCTGTTGAATTAATAAGTTTGTTAATCTGATGTATGAGGTTCAGATATTTTATTATTCCGATAAATCGAATGTGGATGTACTGATGGTGTGATGGTTAATCAATTGTATTTCATGAAAAGAAAAGTACTGAATATGTGTGTACTATATTATGGTCTATGCCAATTGGTACAAGAAATCATTAATTGATGGATGTATTGTATGTGTGTGTAGAATTTAAGTACATATTCTGATGACAAAATGATAAATAATGGTGTAATTCAGTAAGGTATATATATATATATATATATATATATATATATATATATATATATATATATATATATGGGTGAATTTCAGTACGAGACCAATAAGTAATATGGTCATACAAGTTGAGTACATTAAAATAAATGGGTGGCTCTATTGGAATAAAATTATTATTTACTGTGAACGCATTCGGTCTTCAGGTGGTTCTGCCTATTTTATGAAATAGAAGTATATACATATGCGAGTGTATATTTTATATTGTTTAATATAATGCAATTTGTGGTGTTTATTTTGTTTGATAACCTAATTGGTGTGATTGTTTGTTTTGTTTGATGTCGGGTTGTCTGTCTGATTGATTTATGCTAACAGGTTATGTTAATATTCAGATATTTACTATAAATGTCTGTATTTAAGTTTTTGTTTAAAAAGTGATAAAGTTATATAAATCATTATGGATGCTACGATACCTAAAAATGATGTTTCGAAAGTATCAAGTTAACAAGAGAATGCAAAAGCTTCTCTAAGAACTGTAGCATTAAATACGATAAGGATTTTCTGTAAAGATTATGGTATCTAGTGATTTAAAATAGTAAATTGTTAAGTGTAAAATTACTGTAAGACTTTTTATAAGTAGAATTTTGTATTTATATGCTAACAAATTGCACTGGTTTAATTAATATAAATGCAGTGAGTTGGGTAACAGATTGTAATTAATGTGTGATTAATTATAAGTATAAATTAATTAAATTAATTGTGAGGAATTTGGCATGTTGTGTGTTATATGTTTTAATGCATGAATTGTATGTTTCTGTTGTTCTACGTGTACTGACCAATTATGCAAGTAGTGAACTTGAGAACGGAAGATTAT
The DNA here is from genome assembly GCA_032173675.1 of Gastrolobium villosum. NCBI lineage: Eukaryota > Viridiplantae > Streptophyta > Magnoliopsida > Fabales > Fabaceae > Gastrolobium > Gastrolobium villosum. The sequence goes on from JAVKPL010000570.1 coordinate 79,577, forward strand.
TCTATAAACATTAAGTTTAGTGGGATTATAAATCTCACCCCACATTTTGGGACACATTTCAGGTTCTTCGTTGAGTGGAAGTTCCTCAAGGAATAAGTGATCGAACCAAAGTGGTTTGTAGACACAGCAGGACTGGGGTGTCAGTAGATGTTTTGGACTTGTACATATGTGTTTACGTATCTACTGCTATCTGTGTGGTTTTAAGGAATAAAACATATGGTGATCATGTTTGTATGTAAATTATGGTTTGTATCTTAAAGAATTGGATGTGGTTTGGTTGCATCAATATATGTTTGCTATGCTAATAGCTTGTGCATGTGTGATGGAAAATATTATGTACATGTTTGGGCTATACAATGGATGAAGTCATGTTGTTAAATGTTTGGGTATATTATGTACAATAGAGTTTGCCTGTATATTTTATGTTTTGCTGGAAGTTGAGTAGGAATCTATAGATGGATTTTGAAGCTATGGATATAAATATATTGTTGGAAATTTGAGGGATATGATGAAGAATTTGTGGAACAAACTTTTGTATTAAAGTTTCACTCAAAATACAAAGAAATAAAATTACAACAAATACAATGGTATTTTTCTTCCTCTCACACTTAGTGTTTCAGCACTCTTTCTTTCTTCCAAAATACAAAGCCTTCACAATTTTTTCTTCTTTACAATGTCTTAGAACACTTATTTATAGGTAGCCTTGTTACCAACCTTCTCACTTAATCATGACTAAAGTTTATGCCTTCCTTGCTTTACAACTCAAATTATTCCAAGTACAACACACAACCCATGTTCTTTCCTTTTATGACAACCACACACTCTAAATTATTTCTCCACTATGCTGAATAATGTCTTCCAATAATAGCTAGGATGGTGGGGGCTAAACCAAAGTTGGGTTTGCTGTCTTTTAACACTCCCCTTCAAACTCGACTTTGCATACCAATCATACTTTTGAATTTATGAAACATATATGTCTTCAGTGGCTTTGTAAAAATATCTACAAGTTGTTCTTCTGTTCTGCAGTAGACTACCTCAACAACTTTGTTCTTGACTTGCTCCCGTATAAAATGATACTTCGTGTCAATATGCTTGCTGCGGCTGTGGGAGACTGGATTCTTTGCAAGTGAGATTGCTGACTTGTTATCCACATGTATAGTGATTGGACCTTCTTGCTCTTGATGCAACTCATTCAGAATATTCTTCAACCAAACTGCTTGACATGTGCACGCTGCTGCTGCCATATATTCTGCTTCACATGATGAAAGTGCAACTGTCTGTTGCTTCTTTGATGACCATGAAAATATTGTTGAGCCAATGTGAAATGCATATCCTGATGTGCTTTTCCGATCATTTGTGTCTCCACCAAAATCGCTATCTGAATAGCCAACTAACTTTGATTCTTCTGATTGCATATAGAATAAGCCATGATCAGCTGTTCCTTTGATGTATCTCAAAATTCTCTTGGCTGCACTGTAGTGATCTTGTCTTGGTTGCTCCATGTATCTGCTAACTAAGCCAACTGCAAACATAATATCTGGTCGAGTAAAAGTTAAATACCTTATGCTTCCGACTAGGCTCTTGTATAGTGTAGGATTTATTGGCTCTCTATCTGAATCAACTTTCATCTTCATTCCTGCTTCTATTGGTGTGGAGACTGGCTTGCATTCTTTCATTCTGAACTTGCTCAAAATCTCTTCAGCATATTTCTTTTGTGACATGAATATTCCTTCTTCCATTTGTTTCACTTCGACTCCAAGAAAGTAGGACATTTTACCAATATCTGTCATTTCAAACTCTTTAGTCATAGTTTTCTTGAAATCAGAAAATATACCTGGATTGTTTCCAGTAAAGATCATATCATCCACATATAGGCACACAATCATGATATCTCAATCTTCATTTTTCTTTGTGTACAAAGCATGCTCATATGGGCTCTTCACAAAACCATTCTTCTGAAAATACTCATCTATTCTTGTGTTCCAGGCTCTCGGGGCTTGCTTCAATCCATAGAGTGCCTTCTTCAGCTGATAGACTTTATCTTCTTCTCCCTTTATAACATAGCCTGGTGGTTGCTCAATGTAGACTTCTTCTTCTAGGTAACCATTGAGGAAAGCTGACTTTACATCCATCTGGTATATCTTCCACCTATTTTGTGCTGCAATTGCTATGAGAAGTCTGATAGTGTCAATTCTTGCAACTGGTGTAAATACCTCTTCATAGTCAACTCCATATTTCTGCTTGTAGCCTTTAGCCACCAATCTTGCCTTGTACTTCTCCACCTTCCCTTCTTGATTGGTCTTTGTTTTGTATACCCACTTCACTCCAATTGGCTTATGTCCTTCAGGTATGGTTGTGAGCTCCCACGTGTCATTTCTTTTGATTGCAGCAATTTCATCATTCATGGCTTTATTCCACCTTTCATCTTCTGCTGCTTCTTCATACGTCACTGGATCACACTCAGCCATTAAACAAAATAATGAATAATCAAGTGTAGTATGTACCAGATCTGTAGCATCGTAGACATCATTTAAACTTCTCATCTTTACTGGTGCTCCCCTTGAATTACTGCTGCTACTACTGCTTCCAGATGTTGATGGTGTAACTGTTGGAGTTGTTGGAATAGGACTTGGTGGAGGAGTTTGGTCATTACCTTCTTCATCTATTTGCTCATTTGAGTCATCATCTTCTTTAAAGAATAGGCCTTCTACTTTCTTTTCTTCATCACTCCATCTCCAGTAATCCGCTTCATCAAACTCTACATTTCGTGAAATGATCGCCTTTTTTGTTAAGGGATTGTAGAGTCTGTATGCTTTGCTTCTAAGATCATAGCCAGTGAAAATGCATTTCTCTCCTTTATCATCTAGCTTCTTCCTCCTTTGATCTGGAATGTGGGCATATGCTATACACCCAAAAATTCTTAGATGGCTTACATTCGGTTTCCTTCCACTCCATGCTTCATTTGAAGTCATGAATTGTACACTTTTTGTTAAGCAGCGGTTTAGTAGATAGGCAGCATGTTGAACAGCTTTGGCCCAGAATGTTTTTGGCAATTTCTTTTCTTTTAGCATACTCCTTGCCATATCAAGAATTGTACGATTCTTTCTCTCTGCAATTCCATTTTGCTGTGGAGTGTAGGCAGCTGTCAACTGATGAATTATCCCGTGTTGCCTGCAAAATTCATCAAACAATTTGGAAGTATATTCACCTCCTCTATCTGTTCTGAGTGTCTTCAGATATTGACCGTTTTGCTTCTCTGCCATTGCTTTAAATTCCTTGAATTTATCAAGGGCTTGTGATTTTTCTTTGATCATATACACCCAGGCTTTTCTGCTGAAATCATCAATAAATGTGATATAGTACCTGTTACCTCCAAGTGATGGAATGTCAAATGGACCAGCAATATCTGAATGAACCAGCTGCAATGGTCTTCTAGCTCTCCATGATTTACCAACTTCAAAGCTTTGTCTGTGCTGCTTTCCTTTCATGCAGCTTTCACACAATTGATCTGGATGATTTATTTGTGGCAATCCACTCACCATATTTGCCTTTGACAATAACTTCAGGCCAGTGAATCCAAGATGACCAAATCTGAGATGCCACAACCACGAACTATCTTTTGTGATGGACTTCATGCATCTTATTGCTTGTGTCTGGATATTCAGCTTAAAAAGGCGATTTCTTGTCATATCAACTTTCGCAATCAACTCTCCTTTTTGATTTCTTATGACAAGAGAGTTGTCTTTTAAGTGTATATCATATCCCTTCTCCAGAAGTTGGCCAATACTGAGGAGATTGCTTTTCAAAGATGGAATATAAAAGACATCTGAGATATACGTCTTACCTCCATTTTTTGTGAAAATCATAATTTTTCCTTTGCCTTTAACTGGAACCTTTGATAGGTCTCCAAAAGTGACTTCTCCTTGAACTTCTTCATTTAGCTCCGTGAACAACTCCTTTTTCCCACACATGTGATTGCTTGCTCCTGTGTCAAGATACCAGACATCCCTGCTACTATCTCCATCATCTTTGTATGTGAATAACATAGCCAGTTTATCAGCTTCCTCGTCATTTGCAGTATAATGACTTCTCTCTGCAACTCTACCAGCATCTCTACATTCATAGCTGAGATGGCCATACCTGTTACAATTATAACACTGCAAGTGAGATTTATCACCTCTTTGTTGAAATCTTCCTCCTCCTCGGGTCACAAAACTACGTCCTCGGCCACGATTATATTCTCCTTGACCACGTCCATATGTTGTTGTATCAGTCTGAAATCTTCTATCTGTTTGGCCATATCCACCGTGTCCACCACGACCACCTCGAGTATTGAATCCACCTCGAGTGTTGAAGCTTCCTCTATATCCTCCATGATTTCCTCTGATAGGTACAAAGTTGCTCGTGACTTGGTTTTCATCAAAAGACAACTTTGTTTGCATTGCTTGCTCCATACTGCTAGAGCCTTCATTCAACATCATTCTTTGCTCGTGAGTTTGAAGAGAACCCACAAGCTCATCGATAGACATAACTGACAAGTCTTTGGCTTCTTCAATGGCAGTAACAATATAATCAAATTTTCTTATTAACGAGCGTAATACCTTCTCTATTATTCTGACATCATCTAAAGCTTCTCCGTTTCTTTTCATCTCCTTGGCCACCTTTTGCACACGTGAGACATAATCTGTGACTGGTTCTCCACTTTGCATTTTCAAGTTCTCAAACTCACCTCTAAGTGACTGGAGCCGCACCCTTTTGGCTTTATCAGCTCCTTGACAGGATTTCTGCAAGATCTCCCATGCTTCTTTGGATGACTTTGCATCAAATATTTTTTCAAAAGTTGATTCATCAACACCCTGAAAAATTAAAAATAGCGCCTTCTTGTCCTTCTTACGTGTTTCTTTAAGTGTCCTTCTTTGTGCGTCTGTCATGGCTGCTTCAGCAGCTGCATCTACAGGCTCTGAGTAACCGGTTTCAATGAGCTCCCAGATATCATGTGAACCTAGGAGCGTCTCCATGTGAGTGCTCCAATTTCCATAATTTGTCTTCGTCAATTTTGGAATTTGAGGTTGAAACATCTCTGTCATCTTTGATCGACCGTGGCTCTGATACCACTTGTTGGAAATTTGAGGGATATGATGAAGAAATTGTGGAACAAACTTTTGTATTAAAGTTTCACTCAAAATACAAAGAAATAAAATTACAACAAATACAATGGTATTTTTCTTCCTCTCACACTTAGTGTTTCAGCACTCTTTCTTTCTTCCAAAATACAAAGCCTTCACAATTTTTTCTTCTTTACAATATCTTAGAACACTTATTTATAGGTAGCCTTGTTACCAACCTTCCCACTTAATCATGACTAAAGTTTATGCCTTCCTTGCTTTACAACTCAAATTATTCCAAGTACAACACACAACCCATGTTCTTTCCTTTTATGACAACCACACACTCTAAATTATTTCTCCATTATGCTGAATAATGTCTTCCAATAATAGCTAGGATGGTGGGGGCTAAACCAAAGTTGGGTTTGCTGTCTTTTAACATATATTGTGTATTGGTTGTTTCTGAATTATAGATGATGAGGTTGTTCAATTAGTCTAATATACAGGGATTATGCTTTCCATGTTTATTATAATAATGATTTTTATAATTTGGAGTTAAGTTTGAATTCTGTACAAGTATGAGATTGTATGATTTAATATTTTATAAATTGTGAGTAGTCAAGGAATATAGGAAAAGTTTTAATTAGTCATGTAGTTTCAATATAACTATTGTGATACTTATAGGGAGTCTTCTATAATTATAAATGTTTTGATGTGCCTCTGTACAATAGTGTAATACCTCGTGTATGAAAATGAGGTGTTACATTAACTATTATGTTGTGTTTCACCTTGATCAGAGAATTCAAAGATGATGACTGAGACAAGCTAAGAATAAGTGGTGTTGATTTTGGATTTGATCTTGAGGTTAATTTACTCATTTGATTTTTTTGGTCTGAGTACACACCTAACACAATTGTCAAAATCATGTTAATGATCTTTCATTTGGTTTTCCTTTTAATGGGTGAGTTAGGCCACTTCCTCTTATGACTTATTTGTGTAAAATTTTGGCACTTCCAAACCTTTAAAGACTAAACCAAATGTTTGTTGCGTTATGAACTTATGGTCTTACCTACTGGATTACTGTGTTTCTTTTTCAAGATTAAGCATCATATTAAGTTATGATTTACCCTTTTGAGATTAATGAGAACTTCATAACTCATATAACTTTATAGTATCAAAATAAACAATACCACAATTATTATCCACTTATCCCAAAAAATTGTGCATGTTGTTTGTGGTCCAATTATCTCTGGCAATTTTTTGTGTGCTATCTTTCAAATTAATTATTTCAACCAATTTGACAATTACTTTTACCACCAAAGTGTTTCATGAAATGGTTATATTTATTATCATTTTATAATTATTATTTTTTGGTTATTATTGAATTAATTTAAAACTAATGGTTGAAAAAAAATTATAATTCAATATTTTGGAGAACTTGATGGATGGTGCTAACTAATAGAAAATTATAATTTAGAAAATACATATATGCAATATTTTATTATGTAATAACACAAATGAATGAGAATAACTGTCAACCACCTCTATCTAGAATAGGAGAAGATTTTTTGTGGGGTGGGACCACGGTGGTCCCTCCCAAAAATAGGAAAAAAGAAGGGATGGAGGGGAAAAAATTAAAAAAAAAGAGAGGGTAGAAATGGAAGAAAAATTTTCATTTATAGAAAAAGGACTACTGAATAAATGGTGGGCCTGAAGCATGTTAAATTTTTTCCTAGAATAGCATAAATAGGAAGACCAAAAGCAGGAAAAAAAGTATGCCGTAAAAACGGACTTTTTGGCTTTAAAATATGGGATTTACATCTATCATTTAACATGACCACAATAATTTTCCTACACACACAATATTTTGTGGGACCCACAATTTTTAAAGCAAAAAAAAAAAAAAACTCAGGCATGCAAAACGAATCTCTATAACATAACACAATCACTTTTCCTACAACATAACTCTTATAAAACCCTTAAAATATTGATTTCATTTGAATTTCCAGTTATCAACTATGGCCTGGACTATGAAAAAAGCTATTAATTAGAACTTTCAACTCTCACGTATTGCCGGTCAAAACCTATAAAGCACCACCGACACTTCAAAAATCCTGATGTGTCGTGTCTGACACTTTCCGTTATTCACCGACACTCCAATACTCGTTGCAAAGACTCAAAAAAGACTCAAATGTTACGTTGCATTGCATTTTGAGTTCCAACAATTAGATTCGTTAGATTATGATTACAATTTTATTGACTTTAATATAAATATTTCGGATATCTTATGTTTCTTTGCAAAAATGATGGTACTATAAGTTTAGCTTTATTTTTTTTGTTAAATTATTGAATACTAAATATAATATACACTACATAAATTAAAAATATTATATAAAATCAAAATGTGTTCTAACGTGTTGAATTTTAATATTTTTTACAATTTACAAGTCAGAGTGTCATATCGAGTCATATCTCGTGTACCGTGTCAGTGTCGATGCAACATAGGTCAAAACCCCCTACAAAATGCAGTAATAGTGGATGTCCAAATTTGTCGGAAAGTAAAACCAATTATGGCGGTCTAAAGCCTCCAGGAAGTAAAACATATTACGGGAATTAATGAACTCCAAAAAATACAACATATTGTGGCGGCTTAGAACCTTTAGAAAATGCTTCAACAAAGAGTGCCATTGCATATCAAACGCCAGAAAATATGTTGTGGCACATGCGATACTGGCGTTCTCTATAAATGCCACAAATATGATACATTACTTCTTGCACTTTACAATTTTATCTTGTTATGTTGTCGAATGAGGAAGCATTCAAAAACCGAAATATGTTAGTGTTAGCACAACATGGGAGTGCTGGAATAGTTTCTAAAACTACTACTCTGAGCTACTGAAGCACTATTTGATTTGATCCAGCAATTCGAGATAACGACCATTCAAAACACCCTTCATTGTGCTATGAAGGGACACATGGAATCTAAAAGTTCACCCTTCCTCCTCTTAATCAAGAAGAGAATGAAACATCTATGACACCATGAAGCTGAAATGCTATAATTTACATAAATTAAAATCTCAGCCAATTCCCTGTTCAATCCAAATTTTTGGGGTGGAATGAGAGTACAATAACAGACATGACACAAAAATATAAACTTCACAAAATACTCGAAATCTTATAGTGGATCTATGTTGGAGGAGGTCTCACACTTCAATATTTACTAGTGATCAAAAGATTTGAAATCAAAGAAAAGGAATAAATGTATGACCTTTATTTCTCCGTATGTTTTATATATGATTTGAAACAATGATTGCATGCCTTTATATGAATTTTATTGAGCAAAAATCCATTTGAATACATGTATATATTTTCTGCATGAACAAAATTTGTTTTTGTTTATTCATGATATCATTGCAACCTCCCTATGCGATATAGATAACATTTTTAACTTTCATTTGCTACATCTCTCGTGTTTGCTTGATCATGCTTGAGTAGGAGCCACTCCACTTTATTTACCTATTTTTTTGAGTTGCTCTTTAGGTTGTGTTTGGTTGGGGGTTTTTAAAATTATCCCATGTAAATAAAGTTGGCATTTTGGAAAGCATGCGTTTGGTTGACAGGTTTATGGCTGAACACCAGGCAAGGACGATGCATACCATTTTCAACTTTGTGTCATTTAGCTAGGCTTCCGCACTATTTAAAAAGTACATCAGGAGATGGTTTTTTATATGATTGCCGGTTAAACACATGGCCCCACAAGACTGATTCTAAAAAGGGTATTTTAAAAAGCAAGGCTGATTCAAAATTTTATAAAAACAAGGGTATTTTCATTATACCACATTATTTTCTCATCTATATTTTACCAAAAGTCAAACATAGACTTTACAAAAGTTACCTAATTTTCCTGGTAAAATTTTACTTAACCAAACAACTTCTTTCACATTTTTTTATCAAACTCACTTTCCAACCATTTCCCTATCAATTACAATTCCTTGATATTCAAAAAATTTCTCCTCAACTAAATGCCCCTCAGTCTTTGCTAGTTTGCTAAGTGTCTTTTATCGACCATATTTCTCGATGCCCGTGCTTCACTGAAGAAGTTTGCATGTGCATCTTTCATGCTTGGACCTTAGCTTTCATGCTAAGCACCTTGCTCCTGTGTAAGTGCCTATGAATTTAATTTTTTCGCGGCATGAAACTGCTTGCTTAAGATTGTTTGTCAAGATAGTTATTTTTTATCCCCAATAAATTAATAATTGCTTTTAAGGATTTGTAGCAATATCTTTTTCATTGAAAAAAGTTGTTCTTTATTTTTAATTTTAATTTTTTGTTAAGCCTCAAACTTCTAAGGAAGGTCTTCTTGGTAGGACTAATTAAATGAATTCAGGTAACTTCTCTTGTCGAAATAGAATCGGACTACAGAGATTTTTGTAAACATATATATAAGTTGAGAAAACTCAAGACAATTATGTAACGTTAAATAATTTTTATTTTTATTTTCTAACATATAATCATTTTATATTTAAAATATATCATATTATGTGTTGATTGGATTATAACCTTTAGATCTTACTCAAAGAAATTATATATCAAGTCATCAAGGGGATCGCCTATCCAATCAAATCCAAATTGACAGCGTACTAATTAAGTTGAAATAATGCTAGCTAGACACGCACGTTTAGCTTCACATTCCTATGATTAATCAACTATATGATCTACCTACATTTTTTTTTCTTTCTTTTTTGGAGAATAATCTACCTACATACTTAACCCCCGGTATAGAGTGAGTTATACTATATTAGAGTGATTAGTTAATGGGAAAAAAGTTTTTGATTTTACTTCAGGCAATTTTATTTAATGTTCATCGAAACGACGTCATTTAAATTTTAGAATGATAAAGACTATTATAACCCTGAAATAAATTAAAATTACAAAAACACCATGATTTCCATCCAAAAATGACGTCGTTTCGATGTACACTAGATTAAGTGATCTAAAGTAACTTTAGAAAACACAAACGCTTAGTTAATATACTATCAAACTGGTTTAAGCAAACCATCTATAATTAACCATAAAATTGCTGCTAAATTAATTTTTAAATATGTATGACAGTTGGTTAATTTAAAATCTCATTATTGTTCATACGGATACTCAACATCAACACGGCCTGATGGCCCTAACTACGGTCATTCTCAAATGGTCAAATCCGCGTTTGTTCAAAATAAATAAATAAATAACAATAATAATAATTAGATGTTTGCGTAGCATGAACTATACGAGTAATATTAATTCGGTTTTGTGCTAATACCATAACTAATTATAATTAATTGAAACCTTGATAAATGCGAGAAAGAAGAAAAAAGAAGAAAAAATCCATATATAATTTTATATTCAAGGAATCCACATTTTGCGGGTCAGTGGAATCGAAAGCGTCCATATGTGCAGGAAATGACTAAAAACGAAGAAATCTTGTTATGACATATTTTATTATCTAGGTGATGCAAGAAACTTAAAAAATGCAAGAAACTTAAAGAATTCTAAAATTAAATAAATAACTGAACGGCATCCCTATTTGAGGTATGACTTCAGAAACATCATGCAAAGCACGCCTACTGATTTGTCTTCGAAAATTAGTTATGTCTTGTTTGCTTCCAAAATATCAGCGGTCACATGCAAATTACTGCTCTCACCCCCCTAAAAGGGGAAGAAAACCAAGAGTGATCAAACGATAAATGTCAAACAAAATATATTAAGTTATTGAAGTAGCGTGTGATAACTAAAATCTTGATAGTTCTTTCATTTCTATATAAAGTTAAGGTAGAAGGAATGCTTTTCATGTGAAAGCATATCACCAATTGTTAATGGGGAAATCCTGAATTCAAATATGAGTTTTATAATTCTCATAAATAAAAAAACAACTAGGTGAAGTCCCCGTCAGATATAGGATAATTATTAAGGGAAACAAATTTGTTTAAATTTAATTATAAAGTGTAGGATAAAATTTAGGGTAAAGTTCAAATACTCTCATATGGTTTACTCTAACATTACTTATTTCCCTATTTTTCTTATCACTTATATTTCTTGTGATGTTTTCCATCTAAATTCTAATTTATAAATTGGAATGTAAAAATTTCTCAATACTAAAATACTTTCAATTCATTCATACTTTTCCTCTTTAATTGAGATGTATTTATACACAAGTCATTTGTAAACAGGATAAATCTAAAGCCTAAAAAACCTCTAACAATTCCCTAAACAAACTCTCTGTTACAAGCATTAATTCAAAAATGTATTTACAACAATATTTCAAATTCAAAATTTCTTATTCTAACACTCCCCCTCAAGTTGTGCATGGATATCAAGCATGCTCAACTTGTCAATTGTATCTTTTAGAACCTTTTCAGAGACTGCCTTTGTTAATATGTCCGCAAGCTGATTTTCAGATCTAATAAAAGTAGTTGTGATGATTTTCTGATCCAGTTTCTCCTTTATAAAATGTCTATCCACTTCAACATGTTTTGTTCTATCATGTTGAACCGGATTATGAGCAATTCCAATGGATGCTTTATTATCACAGTACAGACTCATAGGAATGTCATACTTGATGCCTAAATCATTCAGAATATTTTTAATCCATAGGAGTTCACAAATACAATATGCCATACCTCTAAGTTCTGCCTCTGCAGAAGATCTTGCCATAACCTTTTATTTTTTACTTCTCCATGTGACTAAGTTGCCTTCTACTAAAGTAAAATAGCCTAAGGTGGATTGTCTAGTAGTCTTGTCTCCAGCCCAATCAGAATCAGTAAATCCTTCGATGCATTTCTTGCTGTTTTTTGAAAAAATAATACCTTTTCCAGGTGTCCCCTTTAAGTACCTCAAAATCCGGTATACAGCTTTCATGTGCTCTCCACTAGGGGAATGCATGAACCTACTTACTATCCTAACTGCATAGGCAATGTCTGGCCGAGTATGTGAAAGATAAATAAGTCTTCCAGTGCCTTTGATATCTTCCAATTTCGACTTCCACTTGATTAGGGTAAATGCCAAGAGTATTATTCATTTCAATGGGGTTCTCAGCTGGTTTACATGCCAACGTTCCAGTTTCTGATAGAAGATCAAGGGTATACTTTCTTTGGGTTAAAAAAATGCCTCTTTGAGACCTTGCAATTTCTATCCCAAGAAAATATTTTAAGGGTCCTAAATCCTTCATTTCAAACTGTGTTGCTAAGAGATGTTGAATGGACTTCATCGCTTCAATGTCATCTTCAGTTAGCACCATATCATCTAAATAAACTATTAAAATAGTTATCTTCTCCTTTCTGTGTTTATAAAACAGAGTATGGTCACAATTACTCTATTTGTACCCGAATCCTGTCATTGCTAAAGAGAAGCGTCCAAACCACGCCCTTGGTGATTGCTTGAGTCCGTACAATGCTTTTTTCAGTTTACAGACTAGCCCTTCATTATTCTGAGTTAGTTGCACTCCTGGTGGAACATCCGTGTATGCTTCTTCCTCTAGGTCACCATTTAAGAACGAATTCTTTACGTCAAACTGTTTCAGTGGCCAATCTCTGTTAGCTGCTAAAGAAATTAATATCCTTATAGTATTAAGCTTAGCTACCGGAGCAAATGTCTGTTGGTAGTCTTGCTTTGTATCGGTCTATGCTTCCATCCGCCTTTAATTTTACAGTGAACACCCATTTGCACCCAATTGTCTTCTTTCCATAATTTGGTAAAGGTGTTAACTCCCAAGTTGAGTTATTTTGGAGTGCTACCATCTCTACATTCATTGCTTCCTTCCATTTGTGATCATATAATGCTTCCTGTACACTATTTGGAATTGACACTCTAGATAATTGATTAACAGTTAATGCATATGATTCAGATAAGTGTTGGGTAGATACATAGTTGCTAAGGGGGTATTTGGCCTTTACTTTAGGATTAGGTTCATAAAAGGTTTTGGGAATACCTTTGTTAATCCTAGAGAATTTTCTGGTCTGTGTTTGAATTAAATTAGAAGAAGGTATAGGAATTACCTCTGAGCTTTGTACAGCTTGGATTTCAGGTTGGAATTCTAAGACAGCCACTACGGGATCCTCGGTTATGTGTGTTAGACAAGGTTGATGATGTTGTGGTGCAGCTTCTGTTTGAACATATGGTCCTGCTGCAGTTTCATCTTGTGTTGCACTTGATGGAGTATTTGGTGCTGCTGCATCTGATGAAGGATTGGAGTGGAGAGGTATTACATGAGTGCTAAGCCAGACTTCTTCTCTGTTAATTATTGATGGTGGATTCTCCCCCTGAGAAGGAAAAGTAGAGACTACCCCTGAGTAGTAAGGCTCATTCTCCCGAAAAGTGACTTCCAAAGTGTCATATATTTTATGAGAAAGGAGGTCAAAGCATCGTTACCTTTTCTGGACATCTAAATAACCAACAAAAATGCATTCTTTTGCACAGGGATCCAATTTAGATCGCTGATTTTTTGGGATATGAACGTAGGTGGTGCAGCCAAAGATTCGGGGTTCAAGGTTAGTGGGGTGAGGGATAGAAAAGTGAGAAGTAAGGGCTTGGTAAGGTGTTTTAAAATTAAGGACACTAGAAGGGGTCCTATTAATAAGGTAAGCTGCTGAAGTTACAGCCTCCCCCCAATAGAAGGAAGGGACATGCATCCCAAACAAGGAAGCTCTAACTACTTCCAAAAGTGTTCGATTCATTCTTTCTCCCAATCCGTTTTGCTGTGGAGTATAGGAGCAAGAGGTAAGGTGTTTGATTCCATGGGAGGACAAAAATTCAGTAAAGTCTCCTGACATATATTCCATTCCATTATCTGATTGAAGAATTTGAATGGTGGTCTTAAATTGATTTTGAACCATGTGAAAAAAAAATTTAAACACAGAAAAAACTTGTCCTTTATTTTTCAGAAGACTCACCCAACACATACGAGTACACTCATCAATAAATGTTACATAATACAAGGATTTAGAGAAGGAAGGGACTTTGGCAGGTCCCCATACATCAGAGTGAATCACTTGAAAAGGAATAATACTTTTATTCAAACTTGGATAAAAAGGAATCCTATGGCTCTTGGCCAATTCACAAATAGAACAATGAAAATCACTAATACTGACATCAGAAAAAAAAAGTGGGAAATAATTTTTTTAGATAGCTAAAAGAAAGGTGGCCTAATCGCCTATGCCATAACCAAATACGATTTTTTGCAGACTCCACAGCCGAAGTAGCAGATGCATGAGGAGGGGAGTCACTGCTACCAGATGAGACATCCAAGAAGTACAACTTGCCTTTTCTAACACCATAACCAAGAAGTACAACTTGCCTTTTACCATATATATATATATATATATATATATATATATATATATATATATATATATGAGAAAAATATTTCTTAAGCAGCTTGAAATATATTTATCTTCGTCTACCCAAAAAGTACATCTTTTTGTTTATTTATTTCCTTATATTAATTGATTCACTTTTGAATGGTTACGATTTTCTTTTTTTTCTCTTTTCCTTTTTTCTCTCTTCCGCCAATCAATGGTTATCATTTATTGACAATTGAATTTATTAATTAATTATTAATTTTCAATAAATAGTAACCGTTGATTAACGGAAATCAACGGTTAGGATAAGTTATCAAATTTTAAAGTTTGACAATGGTGTCAAAGGATCCTATCATATATATATGGGAAAATCATTTCTCCGGCAACTTGAGATAAGTTTATCTCCGGCAACCCCAAACCTACTTCGTTTTATTTATTTATTTTCTTATATTAATTGATTCAGCTTTGAATGGTTATGATTTCCTTTTTCTCTCTCTTCCTTTTCATATTTGATCCATCTTTATATGCTTATGATTTAGTAGCCGGAGATAAAGTTATCTCAAGCTGTTTGAGATAAGTTTATCTCCATATATATATATACGTCATTTTTATTATTTATTTCCTTATATTTATTGATTCACCTTTGAATGATTATGATTCCATTTTTCTCTCTAATCTTTTATCACCATTGATCCATCTTTGTACGGTTATGATTTAGTAACTGGAGATAAAGTTATATCCCCGACAGCTTGAGAAATGATAAGCCCATATATATATATATATATATATATATATATATATATATATATATATATATATGGCACCACTACTTTTTCAAAAAAAAAGAAAAGTAGTGGACCCACTACTTTGTCTATGTTGCATGAGATAATTATCTCATGCAATATGAGATAATTATTTCTCATATATATATATATATATATATATATATACTTCTTATCCAATATAAGAAGAAGCTACACTCACATCGTTTTACGCGTCAATATTTTTAATTTTTTTATTAACTTTTTTTAATGGGACCCACCTGAGGATGTGTGTGTTGCAAAAATGCTCATTTTATATCACATAAAAAGTATAAAATATATATATATATATATATATATATATATATATATATATATATATAAGATCAGTTACACTCTCAATCTTGTCCGTTGATCCCATTTATATATATATATATATGATAATTAATTAAAATCTACGCCTTTCCAAAACGGTTGGCAATCCATCTATTTATTGGTATAGAATTCCATCTCTTCTTTCAGTTTCGATCTACTCTTGAACAATTCTGAACGCTTTAAAACTTAAAAGTTTACTTCAACCCGGAAACCTCACCCAACTACTCATGGACTTTAACCTAATTCCATTATTTCGTTTCGTCTTTTAGTTTATAACGTCTCTCTTGTAGGCAATATTGTTATAATCGAGATCTTAAATAAAATTGAAAGGAAATTAAAAAATCGTAAAACGTAAAATTATAATGTTAAAAAATCGTAAAAGCGTTTGGAATATTAGTAAAATCGTTTTGATGAAAAAAAATCGTAAAATCGTAGAATTATAGTGATAAATCGAGATTTTAACACCAATGATTGTACGGTTCTTACGCCTTGAATTTATATCGACAATTGGCGTTAATTAAAGATCAGATTACCCTACCTGTGATTTTAGAATGACAAATTTTTTTGTCTTAAAAAATTTGATAGCATGTTATCAAAAAAAAATATATATATATTGATAGCATAAATGGATTCTCATATATGGTTGAATGTGTAACGTTAATTTCTTCAACAGTAACTCAGAAAACTTAATGTGTAGTAGAATATAATTTATTTATTTATATTAACATAATGTGAAATATTACTCTTATTTTATATAGGAAAAGTATCTCTCATTTTCTCTGGAGATAAAATTTCTGTGACCCCATCTTTTTCTTTTTCTTTTTACTTTTTTCTTGTAATGGATTAAAAAGTTATAACTCTAAAACATAATATATATTTTATGTTAAATGAGACTAATAAAACCCTAACATAATAGAATAAAACTCAATCGTGCTTAAAATGAGAAGAAAATAATGTTCTTAAGACCCTGAACTATACTTATTATATATCTAGCCTTTGAAATATAATTATTCTAGAGTAATATTAGATGTATGTGATTGGTGGCTTTAATTAACGTGTTTTAATCCCATTAGATCTATTTGATGTTTTCCTCACTGATTCTCGAATGAGCCCTTTTTTAGCTAAGTTATTACTTGACTAACTTAACATATTAAATTGTGATTATATCATCACAAATTAATTGTCTCACATATCCATGCATTAAACTATCATGTTTTTATTTCCCATTATATACTTTATTATATGCGCTCTATATGGTAGTTTCACTATCACACAATTCAAGAAAATAGATATAAATTGGTTGAGGCCACAACTCTATGATCCCAATAAAAATTTCCTCAATTGTTCTACCTCCCTTGCACTTGCGTAGGCAAGAAACTCAGATTCCATAATAAAATGAGTTATGTGTCTATTTCTTGGAAGTTCAAGAATTAAATTACTCCTCTCCTATACGGATAAAACCCATGTAAAGGTTGACTTTTAGCCACTTTCACCGGCTACCCAACTGGCATTTGTATCCTTTTAATAATATTAGAACTTTTTCATAGAAAAGTCCAAGATCAACTCGTGAGAAGATAGAAGTAGAAGTCTTTTTCCCGAATGGTTAATGAAGTATGTTGATGTCACGATGAATAGAGAGACAATGATATGAACCACAATTATTAGGAATTATTGTATTAGCCTAAGAAACCACAGGGACGTATGTGATAAAAAATATACCCTTTTACAAACCACAAGAACATATGTGATAAGAAAAAAAGTTGAGGGTGCTAACGGGGAGAACTTTTCCTAGCCTTAGATAAGTTGAGGGTGCTAACGGCGAGATGTATTTGGGCTCAATTATGAATGTGATGGAGATTTGGCTGACTAACAATAAACTCAGGTGGTGATGAAGATGTCTCTTTTGATGAGGTCATACCCTCTATTTATAGGATGTGTGCGATTTCCTCTTAGCATGAGAATTGTAATGTCATAATCGTTTCAGTCCCATGTGCCAATGTGCCACACTATGTTGTATGACTCTTAATGTGAAAAAGATCATGCATGGATGAAAAGTGTGAAGGGACACGTGTATTGTGGAACTATGTGCTCAATACATAATGTGTTTTGAGTTCTTGTCGGAAAGCCATTTGGGTTAGTTATCTAACACCATCCGATCGGCAAGAACACAAAATTTTTAGTTTTATGAAAGTATTCTAGAACTCTTTCAATTGTCTTCCAATAATTAATCATTACATGGATTACTTGTGAAACTTGAAATTTAAAACTGCATAAAAAATATCTAATCTTGTAGCATACTCAATTTGAGCAACTAACCGTCTAGATTTTTCCTTTAGTACTTGTGAAGCATCATAGGGAATATATAATTCTTTAATTTTCAAGTGCTTGAACTTATTTAAAGTTTTCTCTACATTATATGTTTGATTTAAGGTAAAACGCGCACTATGTTTAATATCTACTTCTCCAAAATCCTTCATTTTGAACTTTGAACATAGATAATCTTTAATTTCATTAACATCGATGAATCATATTTGTTCTAAATATTAATATATCATTCATGTATAAACAAACAATTAATACATTAGAATGTTTTGTGAATTTGCAATGAAAACACTTATAAGCATTTTTATGCTTAAAACCATAGGACAAAATCATATAAATAACTTTTCATGTCATTTTGGTGCTTGTTTCCATGAAGGTTTACAAACTTTATTTTCGTTAAAACAAAGGGGCAAGATATATGGCCAATTAAGTTTACTATTTCTTAATTATTAATTTCCAATAAATTATAACCATCAGATTTGTGGAAATCCCTATTTTGAATCATTTACCCCCTCACTTAGGGGGTTAAATGATAAAAAAAATTTAAGTTAGGAGTAAATGATTCAAAATCTTGGGGAGGGGGTAAATGATTATAAGGAAAATTATAGGGAGTTTTTGAAGTTTTCCCAAATAATTATTATTCATCCCTTTAATTTTAATAAAATTCGTGAGTGAATATGACTGTTGGTAAGCAATGGTTTTAATTGTCAAATCAACATATAAGTCACTGTATTATAATAATCACTTAAGCAGTGAACATCCATTATTGCTGTGGAATAACTAAGCAATAGGATGGGTAAAAAAATAAGGGTTAAAGGACTCGTATGAATACTGTTTTTAAAAATAATTTTTTGGTTTTCAGAAGAAGAAAAATTGTTTGATAATGTTTGTTTTGTAAAAAAAAAAATTAAAATTATAACTTTTTTTTTAGAATCAAATTTAGATAATATGTCAAAATTGTTTTTCTTTTTTATTCTGACTTTTAACTTAAAAAAAAAAAAAACACATTTTTCATAACTATTCTTCAAAACAGTTTTAAGAACAAAAAAATTAGAATACAATCATAATGTTTAACATGTCTTAGGAGATAATTTTATCTCTTACACATATAAAAATATATATGGTCTATGTGAAAAGAAAACAGAAAAAGAAAAAAAAATATGGTCCCAAAAAATAAACCCAAAATGGCCTAGTCACTGCTTAAACAGTGCGAAACTACCACTTAACTATGGTTTGATAGAACTCCATGCACCCTTTAGAAACGATCATGACAAGTTGACAACTTCTACACATTCATTCTTGAAGTCGTTACATAAGCATAATTCTTACTGAGTCTACGTCTACGAATGTCTTAGAGTTTTAAAAAGTTCTGAAATAAATTCTCGTAGTTTAAGTTTATCTATTATTTTCATATTTTTTTTTTTTAAATAACTGATTAACACTATCTAAATTTCATTAACGAATGTTTATCATTATTATACATCATTTGGCGCTGCTGTTATGGATTTTAGACACTTAATTACAAAATTCATAATAAGTAGATACTTAATTGAAAATTTAATTAAATTTAAAGGACTTATTAAATAATATTAAAAAATATAAGAATTTTATTAAAAAAAAATAAATTATAAAAATTTATTTAAAAAATTTACTAAGATTAAAAGAATTTAAAAAATAATTTAACCCAATACTTAATTATAAGCATCCCCGCGTTCTTTCGTGTACCACTCCCCTGATTCACATCTTGGCATATAAATATCCCTTTCTGGTCGCAAGTTCATGCTGTGTGTGTGTGTGTGAAAACCTCCATTTCCTTTCTATTTCCATTCTTAGCGCTAGCTACTTACACATCTCTATTTTCGTTAATTTTTCATCTTGTGAGTAATATATATTTATGTATGTGTGCCTTCTCATATTTCTGATGCATATATATATATATACATGAATAATATCAAGCTAAATTCAGTTATATCAAAGTTCCACTTCCGATTCTGCCCACCTCTTCTATCTCTGTGTGCTCTCTAGTTTATATATGCATATAATTACGCATTATATATATTTATATTTGTTAATTTGTTATACGTGTGAGTTGTGATTATTAATTGAACGATAGATATTGATGTTAAACTTGTGTTGAGTCAGTGATTAAGGACGAGTACTGAGCAGAGAAAAAGAAAATAATGTGGAAGTTAAAGATAGCAGAAGGAGGAAAGGGGTTGATTTCCGTGAACAATTTCATCGGACGTCAACACTGGGAATTCGATCCAAATGCAGGAACTCCACAAGAACGTGCTGAGATTGAAAGGATGCGCCAGGAATTCACAAAAAATCGATTTTCCATTAAACAAAGCGCCGACCTGTTCATGAGAATGCAGGTAACTATACTATACCTATTGGCTATACATATATATATATATAGGATCTAATATAATACAAGCTAATATTTATTCTAATCTAACCCTATATTTGAAAAACTTTCTTTGATGAATTTGTAGTAGGATTAATAAGTTGGTGATGATTTTATCTCATATACTTGAGTTAATTTTTTTTCTTTCTGCTTTTTTGCCCCCATAGAATCTCACTCATTAATTTAGAGATAAAATTATATCATCCTTCTGGGGGGAAATATTGAACCCATTTTGAATTACATGTTAGGATTTGCATTCTATCATTTAACATGATCACAAAAATTTTCCTACACACACAACATTTTGTGGGGCCTGCATGGTTTGAAAAAAAAAAAACTATGGCACGCAAAACGAATCTCTATAACATAACACAATCATTTTTCCTACATCATAACTCTTATAAAACCCTACATATGTTATTAGCAGAATAATTTTTTACTGAAAAAAATATTAGCAATTTTGTTAAGTTATATCACAATCAATCTACTTTTTTATATATAATACTTTTTAATTGCATACTTGCTTCTAATGACATTTATCTTTTTGGCTTTTTTATCATGAGTCAAAACTCAATATAACATTAAAATAAATTCAACAAAAGCTTGATTATATTTTTCTATTTTTATTTTAAGGTATATATACAATCTACTTTTTTATATATAATCTTTTTTAATCGCATGCTTGTTTCTAATGACATTAATTTATCTTTTTGACTTTTCTATCATGAGTCAAAACTCAATATAACATTAAAATAACTTCAACAAAAGCTTGATTATATTTTTCTATTTTTATTTTAAGGTATATATATATATATATATATATATATATATATATATATATGTATATATATATATGTATATATATATATATATATATATATATATATGTATGTATATATTGTTGAATGGTTGTGCCTAATATAAAAGTTTCTCTTTTCATGTAGACATTTACATATTTTATTAATTTCTAATTTTAAAACTTGAATTGTAAATTATTATCTCTACTTATATATTATTATCTTATTTTTTTACCAAATATTTTTTTAATAATTTACTTAGTAAAAAAAATATTAATACTTTAAATTTTATTGTATATATATATATATATATATATATATATATATATATATATCTGTTTAATTTATAAGTGACTGTGAATTGTCCAAATTTACAAACTATCATTATCAATAAAAAGTAGAGAATACCAAATTAAGTACTGCTCTTTCCCTTTTCCTTGCAATACTGCCAACTGCCATCCACTTCGAAGAAATTACCATATTTGACACTTTTCGAGTAGAATATTTATTTAACATTTTAATTACTAATAAATTGTGCAAGTAACTAAACAATTCTCTCATTTGGAAAAATGATTATGTGGTTATGTTATTTGATCACAACCACTTCTTTAAAATTTATAATTTTTTTTCTTATTTGATCATTAACGAGTGATTGTGATCAAATAATATGATAATTTTTTCATATGATAACGTCCAAATTCTTGTAAAGCCTTATTTGTGGCTATACTCTAATTTCCACATGAAGATGAATGGCTGTCAATTGAAGTAACATTAACCACGACAAATTGTGGTGTAGGCAGCAACCTTCTTCTTATGAATGGAGGCATATTTTATAGTGCAATTCATCCCAAGTTTAAGAGAGTAAATGATCCCACACTTGAGTGAAAATAAGTGTTCTTCAAGTGGTTTAAAGAGATTTTCCTATTTAAAAAGAAATAATATTGTTTTTTTTTTTAAAGAGATTTTCCATTTAATAAACATTTTTTTTGCTCTTCCCCGTAACTTTTACTGCTCATATTCATGAGATTTTCGACGTTAAATCTTCTTGTGTCAATTCCTATTATCTCATCTTTATTTTAGTTGTGTGATACTTATTAAATCTATTAGCAGTGAAATAGATAAAGTTAATTAATATCGTTAATGTCTAGAAAAATGGTTCAAATGTCAAGCTTTGATTTAGTGGTTAACATAGTAATAAATTCCGTTTACAAAGTAATTTTTTTACAAATTACAATATATTTTCCAGAACTTAATTATTTTAGAAAATTTCTACACAAATATAGATAGTCAGATAATTAAACAATCTTGTTTTTTAAATATATATTGTTACAGTTAAATTTCCTGACAGTAATTTGGTTCGCGTCTTCCAGCTTAATTATTTTAGACCATTTCTACACAATTAAGACACTCAGATAATTAAAATCTTGTTTTTTAAAATATATTGTTACAGTTACCTGTCCACATGAGATATCGCGTCTGCCCAATTATAAATATTGCGTTTGTTTCAATCTGACCATTTGAGATAGAAACACACACAAAACTGAGAGAGAGAGAGTGAGAGAGAGAATCGTGATCATAAAACTTAAAGACTCCTAATATACAAGTATTTAAAACATGTATAATTAAAAGAAAAACCAAAAAACTGTAAAATTAATTATTATAAAATAATTTTTATATTAGATATGTTAACGGAAGAGCGATCTTAAGATGATACATTTTGCTTGGGTTGTATGGAATAAATTTTTATATAGTAAAATTCTAAAAGGTATGAAATGGTGTATAAAAATAATATTTGACGTTTTATTTTAGTAAAATATAATGGGTGAATTGATAAAAATGCTCCTAATATACAAAACAATCATGAAGATTATAAGTATAATGTTGGAAAAATTCTTTTAGGTATAACAAAAGAAGATAATTTCCTAGCAGAAAAGAAATCCAAAAAAAAAAAAAAACAGGTAGTTAAGTATCGAATAATATTAATGGGTACCCTTTTTCTATAACAGCGGCAGAAAAATAGTGCCTTTCTCAGACACAAAAAATGGGACCCAGTAATCATTTAAAATATAAATAAATAAGATCTAACATCATATCCTGATAAATATGTATCTATCGCCGCGACAAAAATAGTTTTGCCAATATTAATAGCATATGCCATCCACACCATCTAAAGTACAAAAATCAAAGGATAGTAAAAGAAGAAAAATGAAGGTGCGCTTCTAAATCTAATAATTGATAATTGTGTAATTGTATAATTATATTCCCTATTAATATTTAACCTTATGATAAAAAAAATAGTTAAGATTTGTTGTACTTTGCAAGATCTGAGAAGATCCATTTCCATTAAAATTTCAAATTGTGGTGGTTGAGTATTGACTAATAATCCAGCTCAGAAAAGAGAACAAGTGTGGCCTTATTCCACCAGCAGTGAAAGTGGGAGACGCAGAGAACATAACTACGGAAGCATTGATTACTACTATTAGAAGGGCTATCACTTTCTATTCCTCAATTCAAGCCCATGATGGCCACTGGCCTGCAGAATCTGCTGGCCCTTTGTTTTTCCTTCAACCTTTGGTGAGCTCCAATTTTAGCCTAATATTTGTTTTTTCTCTTCTTCTTCTTTTTTTTTTTTACCTTTTACTGGAGTCTAACACTGAACAGTGAGCAAAATGACACTGTACCTAAACTTTTTCCCTAATTGATACGCCAAGAGTGTTAATTTCCAATATGTCATGTGAACACTATAACAAACTCAGTTTGCTGATATGTCACATTCTTAGTGGACACCAAGTTCGCTACCCTAGGTAGCGAACTTGATTGCAATTAATGCACCCGCATGTTTCCATCTGTCACGATGACACGTGACAGACATGCAACGAAATTCGCTAGGGCGGGCAGCGAACTTCGTTCATGTCTGTCATGTGACGTGGCAGGTGGAAACATGCATGTGCATTAATTGCAACCAAATTCGCTATCTAGGGTAGCAAATTTGTCCACGTGACATTTAGGGGAAAAAGTCAAGGAACGGTCACATTTTGATCACTATTCCGAGCTATTGATTGGTGAGCATTCTACATACGTATTGATCTTCGTAATTACCATGTGCACAGGTTATGGCACTCTATATTACAGGATCCCTTCATGTTGTTTTAGGACCAGAACACAAGAAGGAAATTGTTCGTTATTTGTATAATCATCAGGTATTTATCATGCTTTTCGATTCAGCGTGAATAAGAATCCATTTTATTTTTTTAATTTTATTTTTCTGAATAATCGGAGTCAAAGAGACCCAAAAACACAATTAAACTATGGCACTCTAACAAATTGGTCGCCCATCAAGCCTGTGTTCGGCTCTAGTCAAACATGGGTTTGGGAATACAAAATCAAGTTTACCCATTTCTCAACACATTTAATTCCACTTTTAAGTTTTGATTCCAATGGGGTTACCAATCTTAATGCACAAGCAGCTGTTGGGTTGCTTTTACGTTGGGTTCATACAATTTATGACAAACTGTATAACATTCATTATATCAAAGTCACTTTTTTAAATAAATGTGCTTTAAATCAAACATAAATAATTGTACTTTAAACCACCTGTAACAAGCCGCTGGAATTAATATAATGGTAGGAGATTTGGGTAATTTACATTAATCATAAATTCAAGTTTCAGTGTCGTATTAAATGATATGGCGTAACTTGGTACCTCCCTGACTATGTAGCCCCACTCCACCAGAATAGCATTGAGCATAAATTAAATGATATTGGTAAGGTCTTTCACCAAAATTGGAAAAAACATGGGTGAAGGTGATCACGATTCACGACCAAGCCTCACAAAATTTATAGCCACGTCTTCATCTACTATATATAATCCACTACATATATTGAAATTTCTTCCGCTATAACAATCACATCTTAGTGATAAATTTTACAACAATCTACAATATTATAAATCTTTTTACAATTAATTAATTGCACTTTTAAGTTATTTTAATGTTCTCAAGGCCATTTATTCTTCAACTTTTCATTTTCCATGGCTTTCTTTCCCCCTTCCCTCTCCTCTTTCTTTTTTTAGTCTTAGTTATTGGCCTTCATATTTTTCAGTGTTACAATCGCCATTCTCTCTCTCTTAAAGAGAAGAAATGACTGAGAAATACAATAACTAGAAATATGGTGGAAAAATGAGTTTGATAGGAAAGTAAATAAAATAAACGTTGTTTGGTAGGCTGAAATATTATCAAAAATATTTGGTTAAATTTTATGAGTCTATGTTTGGTTGAAGGTAAAATATTGATAGAAAAATAAGTTAAAATTACGAAATAACCCTTATAATTTTTGACAATCACTTTACATGATGGGAGGGTCATTTTCGACTGGGATTTGGTGTTCAATTCTTCACTTAGCCGGTAATTCCAATATATCACATTGGAGGTGATATTTTGAAACAGTGATTTTCATCACAAAATACACATA
The DNA here is from genome assembly GCA_032173675.1 of Gastrolobium villosum. Lineage (NCBI taxonomy): Eukaryota > Viridiplantae > Streptophyta > Magnoliopsida > Fabales > Fabaceae > Gastrolobium > Gastrolobium villosum. The sequence continues at coordinate 105,155 of JAVKPL010000570.1, forward strand.
AATAATAAATCCTAGACAACTTATTTAAGTGAATTAATTTTTTTCAAATTTGTACCAAATATAATATTATTAAATACCCACCTCATTTTCTTGAAAATCCCAAAAAAAAAAAGCTCTTACCAAACAACCATGAATAGGCTTTTTGACCCTTATGACCCTTAATTAATAATTAATTACTAATTTGACCCTCATTTGAACCTAATTCAAAAATTTAACCCCTCCCAAAACATAACACCAATCTGCCCCTGTTTGACCGTTGACCACGAAGCCTACCCGGGTACACACCTACGTACTCGGGAATTTTTTGGATTTTCTGGCCTACCCGGGTAGAGTTTTTCGTTTCTGGAAATTCTTTGAATTACTTACCCAGGTACATAGGTGTGTACCCAGGTAAGTGTCGACTAGAGGGTTTTTTATACCGTCCAGTAGCCCCATTTGGTAAACCCACAAAGGGGTACCCGAGTAGAGCTGCTGGAGGTGCATCTTAGGCGCGATTTTCAGGTCCAATCTTGCACAAATTCGTGTTGTTTCTGATCATCACCGTGTGGACGTGTGATCCTCTCTGCCTTCCACCGATTGCAATCGATCCAAGGTTCTTTTTTTTCGTTTTTATCAATTCTGTTCTGATTTGATGAAATATATCCCTCACTCATTTGAAAATTTATCAATTCCTTGTATTTTCGTTTATATTATTTCATTCTGACCGAATAATTTTATCAATTTTTATGTGTTACCCTAACCCTAACCCTAAGTAATTCAAAGAATTTCCAGAAACGAAGAACTCTACCCGGGTACACACCTACCTACCCGGGTAGGCCTCATTTTCACATAAATGCACATGTGACATGTTAAGTGTTTTTTGCAAGCATAATTCAGGTGATTCCTCTGTCACATTTTCATCAATATTTCCACCACCTAATTACTTGCTGAAGAGGGATATTCTTACTACCAAATTTTTACACTACCAACTTACTACCTATCTAATCACCATTGGATCAACATTTTCTCTCTCTTCATAAATTTTTAAACATTCTCTCTTCTTGATCCAATGATAATTAGATTGATAGTAAGTTGGTAGTGAAAAATTTTGGTAGTTAAAATATCTTCCCTCTTCCTTGCAACATAAAACTCAAGAATAATTTCAGATGTAAGAATCAATGGTGCACTCGTCAATGTTAGGTTTTCATGGAAACAACTTTAAGAATATATACGAGGCAGGATATTCTTACACCGGTGTAAGAGTTAGAAGTCTTATACTCAATCTTGACCATTGATCCATTTGTATCCAATGGCTCAATTATTAAAAAATTTGAGCCCTTAAATATAAATGAGATCAACGGACAAGATTAAGAGTGTAACTTACACTAGTATAAAATGATCCTTACCCTATCTATGAGGTAGGATCATTTGACACCGGTGTCAAATTTCAATTTTGACACCTCATCTGAGAGCCGTTAGATCAAAAAAGATCAATAACGGCTCTGATATGTAAGCATGTGAAACCGTTGAGGCAGGATCCTTTGACATCGGTGTCAAAGTTGAAATTTGACACCAGTGTCAAAGGATCCTATATATATATGACTTTATATTTTTGCAACTGTTGTACGTGCAGCAGTCAAATATTTTATATATATATATATATATGATAGTATTAAATGCGGGGACTCATAACCATACAAAAGATGAAAAGCATTAAATATGGGGAATCATAACCATGGTAGTTAAAATCCCGATTTAAATCTGCGATTTTATGATTTTTTTCAATCAAAACGATTCCATCAAAATTCCAAACGATTTTACGATTTTTTTACGTTAGGGTTTTATGTTTTACGATTTTTTATCCTCCTTCCGATTTTAGGTAGAATCACGATTTTAACTTCCATGATCATAACCATACACCTATCGTTACTGTTGAGATATATAGTCCCACATTGGTTGTATGAGCAACTAATGTGGAGTTTATAAGGTCTTGGGAACTCCCACCCCTTGAGCTATCTTTTGGGAGGTGTATCCCAAGGTTCTTTACATAGTATCAGAGCCTCGCCGTCCCCCACTTTCTCTTGTGAAATTTCTTAGCACAAGTAGGCTGGGCCTGTTGCATTATCCACTCTTCAAGCCCAATGAGCTCTCATGTGAGGGGGCGTGTTGAGATATATAGTCCCACATTGGTTGGATGAACAACTAATGTGGAGTTTATAAGGCCTTCGGCACTCCCACCCTTTGAGCTAGCTTTTGGGGTGGTGTATCCCAAGGCTCTTTTCAGTTACTGTATGTAAAGCGGCTGTAGAAATGATTTTACCATATATATATATATATATATATATATATATATATATAGTCAGGATCATTTTACACCAGTGTAAATTACACTCTTAATCTTGATCATTGATCTCACTTATATCTAAGAGCTCTAATTTTTTAATAATGTTAGCCATTAGATACAAGTGAATCAATGATCAAGATTGAGCGTAAGACTTCTAACTCTTACACCGGTGTAATAATATCCTGCGCTATATATATATATATATATATATATATATATATATATATATATATATATATATATATATATATATATAGGAAAAAATATTTCTACAGCACTTTAGATAAGCTTATCTACAGCTAGCCCCAAAACCACGTCGTTTTGATTAATGAAAGGTGTTTACGTAATTTTAGGTGAATTAATGCATAGTGTTTTTGTAATTTTATTTATTTTTCTGTTATATACATTTTACTAAAACACCCTCCATTAATTCACCTAAAATTACTTAAACACTTTTCGTTAATCAAAACGACATAGTTTTGGGGCTAGCTGTAGATAAGCTTATCTAAAGTTGTTGTAGAAATGTTTAACCCATATATATATATATATATATATATATATATATATATATATATATATATATATATATATATATATATACGAAAAATTAAAAATTCAGTCAGTGGACTGTCCAGTTTGAATTTTAACTATGTTCTCCCGCGAGAACATAGTGCAAAAATATTACAATGGTGTTCTTCATGTGTTCTCCCGGGAGAACATAGTTATAATTTTACTATAATTGTGTTCTCGCGGGAGAACATAGTGCATTTGACCTATTTTTACATCCAGTCACTGTACACTCACTAAGCCCATATATATATATATAGGGTTAGGATCATTTTACACCAGTGTAAGTTACACTCTCAATTTTATCCGTTGATTCCATTTATATCTAACGGCTCAAATGTTTTAGTAATGTGAGTCATTGGATACAAGTGGATCAATGATCAAGATTGAATGTAAGACTTCTAACTCTTACACCGGTGTAAGAATATCCTGCCCTATATATATATATATATATATATATATATATATATATATATATATATGCACTGCCTACGGACCAACTTAATTTCTACAAGTATCTTACATCGCCCTACTCTAATTTAAAGACCCTAATTCGCTCCTTCAAAACAAGGATTGAAAAATCAGTCCAATTATTTATCCTTTGGTTTGTTTAAATATGTTATCTCAAATCATCAAGTAGCAATAGGCCACTTGAGTTTGCTTTGCCTTTAATGGAGAAGAGAAGAGTTTGCAGAAGCGAATGTCAAAGCAAGCCATGTTCATTAGTATTCTTGTGATCCTTCCAGATTACCTCTTCACATTTTATCATATCTATCATGTTGTTAGCGTTGGGGGAGTACGAAAACGACGTCGTCTAGGAGGAAGAAGAAAATCCTTCATACCACTACATATTGCACTTTTACTTAGGGCTTTCTTTCTTCCATAAACTAATATGACTGACCCCTATCTTTTATGGACCAATTTGACTATTTATTCTTATTTTTTGTGTGATGAATGGGCAATGCCCAAAACAAAACAAAAAGAATTACATCAAAGAGTGTCTAGCCCCATGAGCAGAGCTAAAATCAGAAAAATATAATTATCTAATTTCAGGTGGGGGATCCTGAAAGCTAGAAAAATCTTCTAGCTCCAAATTTCGCAAAGGAAGATTAGCCAGCCAGTCTACACAGCAATTGTCTTCCTGGTATATATGCACCAAACGAACACTCCAATCTTTTGAGAGTCATTCCCGTATCTGAGTCACTAAATGCGACTCACAGGATGCATCACCAGACTTGGTGAGCAAAGTGATAGCAGAAGCTGAGTCACTTTCTAAAATTAATTTCCTCCAACCTCCAACTCAAGTCATTTCCAAACCTTTCAGAACACCCCACAATTCAACTGTAATTGCATTACAAAAGCCCACTTTGTAGGAAAATGCTTTTATCCATCTACCATCAGGACACCATAGGCTGCAATACCCGGGTTTCCTTTAGATGCACCATCTGTATTAAACTTAATCCAACCATCCTCTGGTGGTATCCACCTTATCATCTTTATACTCATCATTCTTCCAGATTTCTTGTTTTCCTCTGAAGAATTGGCTGACATAACCTCTATAGCCATAGCATTAATCAACTCTAACTTGTATCTGTTTTCCACACAACCAGAATTATGGATAATTTCATTTCTCCAAATCCAAACTTTCCAGTAGGTTATGCCAAAAATAATAGCCCAAGGAATTCCCACCAAGCTAGATGACACCTATTTTAAATTAGCAATCAACCAATCATGCAAATTTAAATTAAAAAATGAGGTATCAGCCAAATAAGGGGATAACCGAAGCCAAATATCTTTAATATTTGCACAATCTCTTAATAAATGAATAGTATTTTCTTCTCCTTGCAAACATACAGGACAAACTGCACTTCCCAACTGAAAACTATTTAACTTCTTTCTAGTTGGAAAGCTATCATAACCAACCTTCCAAAGAAAGAACTTGATTCTTTGCGGCCCCGACCAGTTCCAAATTACCTTCCATAAGCACTACAAGTATCCCTCCAAAACCTTGAATCCCCAGGCTTATATCTAAAGATATCAGTTTTAAAGACATTAACTAGCCACCCACTAACATTACTGAGTCTTAAAGGTACCAATTTTTTTAATTATCAATTAAGAGCTTTAACATTGTTGAATTTTTTTTAATAAATAATATTGAATAGAGAAAAAATGTAACTTTTGATACATATAAAGAATTTATAGAAAGCTCATCTAAAATGAACAAATGATAATGTGTTTACGCTTAAGTTTTAGTGAGTTAAGATCATATTGTAATTTGAATTAAATCAATGGTGAATATATCTTTAGAAACAAGTTCGTTTTAAAGGAATCTTATTACATGATATAGTTAATTGGCAAATATTATTAAAAAAGTTCTATCAAAATTAATATTCTTGAGTGGTTATCACAATAAAGTTACTATCCTTATTTGATGTTGACAGTAAAGTTGACATGATTCTAAAAGATCACAACTTCTCTTAGTAAAAAAGCACAATAACTAGGATTCATTTAATTTAGTTATAAAAATTATAAGTGACTTGACCAATTATTGATTGTCATTTTCTGATGGAATAGAACGAAGATGGTGGATGGGGATTCCATATAGAGGGTCACAGCACAATGTTTGGATCAGCGTTGAGCTATATCGCCTTGAGGATACTTGGAGAAGGACCTGAAGATGGTGAGAACGGGGCAATGGCCAGAAGCAGAAAATGGATCCTCGACCATGGTGGTTTAGTGGCTATTCCATCTTGGGGAAAGTTTTGGGTCACGGTAAATACATTCATTGTCACATTTCTCTTAGATTTTGAGTTACTTGGAATTGTTGAGTTCTAATGCATCCAGAAAAGTATGTCAAAATCAAAAATTGTTTGTCAAGTAGCAACCTAGCTAGATTTTAGAATTTGATATGCTCAAAAGACAGTAAATTTGAATCCACAATTTCTGGGAATGGTGGGAAGGCACCCGAAACCATATTAGTCGGTCCATTATGACTTTGAACACTCATTGATATCTTAAAAATAAAAAAAAAATAAAAAAAAAACATCAAAATAAGTACATATATGTAACAGGGGCATGTTATATTTACAAATTTTTTTGTTTACAAAGTACATTAAATACGACCGGTCATACTTTAATCATACAGTATACGACCGGTCGTACTTAGTGTAACTTGCAAAAAAAAAAAAACTTGTAAACGAATCCAATGCCATGTAATATACATGATTTATTGTAGGTACTTGGAGTATATGAGTGGTCAGGATGCAATCCACTTCCACCAGAGTTTTGGCTTCTACCCAAATTGTCCCCTATTCATCCAGGTTTGTCTCAAAGTCATAACCATTTGCTTGTGTCTCCTCTCTTAAGTCCTTCAACATATAATTTGCAGGGAAAATGTTGTGCTACTGTCGTTTGGTATACATGCCCATGTCGTATTTATATGGGAAGAGGTTCGTGGGCCCAATCACAGGTTTAATCAGATCACTAAGAGAAGAAATGTACAAGGACCCTTATGATCAAATCAACTGGAATAAAGCCCGTAACACTGTTGCTAAGGTCCATTAATCTTTATCTTTAATTAATATTTATTTGATTGTTTTGAATTATAGTCAATGTCAAATATAAGTTTCAGTATTCATATCTACCCAGTAACAGTACTTTGGACAAATTTAGGAAATGTTATATTCAATGAAAATCTTTATGTTTCGATGAATTTGGAGTTACTCACTAACGTTACAATATTAGTTAGTGAGATTTCTACTTCTTCTTTTTATTATTAAATTTAAACCATTGATTCCCGTCAATCTAGTGGTTAGAATTTATGAGATCATATTTATTCATTAATTATTAATTTTTTTTTTTGGAAACAGTATTAATTATTAATTTCTAATAAATTATAATGATTAAATTGACGGAAATCAACGGTTAAGATTTGGTAGTAAGATGTAGTTAGAAAAATAAGTACTAACTATAACTTTTCCCTTTATGAGAAAAAAATATATTAAAAAAAGCTAATGAATTTGACACAAATAACATTTAGTGAATTTTGTATCTTTTCAGGTAACAAGAGATTATGTTAATAATTAACATTCCAAAAGTATATTTTGATGTATATATGAAATTCCAAATGGCAGGAGGATCTCTATTATCCTCATCCTCTGATCCAAGATATGTTATGGGGATTTCTTTATCACGTGGGAGAGCGTTTTCTGAATTGCTGGCCATTTACCATGCTCAGAGAGAAGGCATTAGAAATTGCAATTAATCATGTACGTTACGAGGATGAGAACAGTAGATATCTTTGCATTGGAAGCGTAGAGAAGGTAAACAAACACCCATTACCCTTAAATAATATCGGATTTGATTTTTCTCATGTTCCATGAGAATTAATTATCATGTTATGACTCAACTAGTGGTGGGTCCCACATTTATTAAAAAAAAAACTTTGCACGCAAATCGAAGGGTCACAACATGAAAATTGAATTCTCATGCAACATGAGAAAATGTTTCCCCATAAGATATATATATATATATATATATATATATAGTATTTAGTTAATTATATGTTGAACCATATATAAACCCAATTTGTGAATATTACTGAAATGGAAATGGCAGGTGTTATGTTTGATTGCGCGATGGGTTGAAGACCCTAACTCAGAGGCATACAAACTTCATTTAGCCCGAATCCCTGATTACTTCTGGCTCGATGAAGATGGCTTGAAAATCCAGGTTACCATTGCCATTGAGTTTACGAACATTTAATTATGTAATATATTGGTCTTTTATTTATAAATAACATTAAATTAGTTGTTCAACTTTTTTTTGGTGAAAAGTTGTTCAACTTTAGTTAATAAATGACATTGATTTAGAGGAAGGGTATATTATCACCTTCCTATGATTAAACCTTTTTTTTTTTATAAAGTGCTTTTTTAAATGGTTAATTTTTTATTTTATTTTTTTGGAAATACATCAGAAAAAAAATAGAATTAAGCAAACCTGGGTATGCTACCCCCTCTGATCATGGATTAGTAAACTATATCCTAAAGGTGGATTAATAAACGTCTGCATTTCCCTTTCAAGTGAATTTTGCTGCTTTGTAAGCCAGTCAGCTACTTGATTACCTTCCTTGAGAACATGTTGAACTCTAACCACCCAAGGCTAACTAAGAAGCTCCTTAATCTTTTGGACTAAATGCAATAACGGATTCCCTTCTTCCAATTCTGAAACAATTGTAATGCATATGTGGAATCACCTTCAAGATAAATAATTTTGTAATGGTTAAAATTTAAGTTGTAGTCTATTAGTACTATTTCTGTCTTTATTACTTTGCCAAATTGGATGCACTAAATAAATAAAGTATTAGTTTATCGTACATTATGAGCCGTAGCAGAGCCGGGAAAAAGATCTAACCATTGCAAAAGACTCATTTAGTAAAATTCAGCTAATATCAATGTTGTATTATTTAACGATTTTTCTATACTTTCTTAATTTAGTGAACGTAAACACTATTGTTATTATAGGAATGAATCAGTTGGTTTGACTGATCTACCTGTGAATTGGATACTTAATAGCTATTATTTAGTCTTATGCTTGAATTGACAATCATACCACTTTGAATCAAGTAAAGCTAATCAAAACACAGTGGAATTAGTTGGTTCAATCAGTAGAATCAATTGATGATTGATATATTACTTTCAAAAAATCAATATATTTACATATTTCTTAAACATTCTTATATATTTCATATTATAAAAAATATAAATTATTTTTATCACATTATCCGGTTTAACCAATAACTTTAAATGATTGAGCTAATCAATTAGCTATTGATTCATTGTGGGGTTTGATTTTAACAACATTGCACCTAAATTAGGTATACTTTACTGACTGGCATTTTGTTAATTGATTTTAATGCAGAGTTTTGGGTGTCAGATGTGGGATGCTGCATTTGCCATACAAGCAATACTTAGTTGTAATCTGAACGAAGAGTACGGACCTACACTCGAGAAAGCACACTACTTTGTGAAGGCTTCGCAGGTAACTAACTATTTGTAACTTAATAAATATTCTTTGACTTATTGAAATATCAAAATGATTGCTGAAAGAGACTTTGATATTGCCATGTTTTAAGGTCAGTGAAAACCCATCTGGTGACTTCAATGCAATGTACAGACACATTTGCAAAGGATCATGGACATTCTCAATGCATGATCACGGTTGGCAAGTCTCTGACTGCACCGCTGAAGGACTAAAGGTAATTCACCCAAATGAATGTTTTTATTTGGCTCTTGAAAAAATCACATTCATATTTTATTTAAAGGGTTCGTCACTTTTACTGTTGCCTCAGATAAAATCTTTTGTAGCAATCACATTTATTCTAGATCCGTATGCGGATTCTAGCAATTAAAAAAAAAAAAAAACTAAGATATCCATGGTTTATCCAAAAAAAAGAAAACAGAAAAGAAAAAAAAAAAAGAATAGACACAGCGATTTACCCTGATTTATCCAATTTAGGCTAAGTTCAGTTTGTATATACTATATTCATCTCACCGCCACTCGTTACAAGTCACTCGATCTACAAGACAAATATAAATAGGATTAGAAAACACTAACAGCAGTTATTCATGGGCTCAAGCCCAAACTACTAAGAAAATTACAATAAATTAGAGGCCCACAATAGTATCTAGCCTCTACGGGCCTGGGGCGCTGCCCCCGGATCCCTGTCCGCTCATCTGTGAGCTGAATCCCAGTTGCCGTTCTTCCGACCCAGACAACTAGGACCATCATCAACATGTGAAATATGAGTCATACCCAATAACTTTTGCTACAAAAACTTTCTTCTAGAGCAACAGCAGAAATATATTTGTCTTTATTTAATTATAAACAACATTAAATTGATAAATAAGTTCCGAACAATAAGAAAACAATGTTGTGTTAGGTTTTGAATACGGACTAGACTTTGACATTCAGCTACTAAATTTATGTATAGGCTACACTCTTATTGTCAGAATTGCCAAGTGATCTAGTTGGGGACAAAATGGAAACAGAGCGATTCTATGATGCTGTTAATGTCATCCTCTCCCTACAAGTATGGGTTTTCTATATATAACTTTGAATATTATGTAATTAGATGCAACACTCACACATGTTGATGTTCAACTACAGAGCAGTAACGGTGGTTTTCCTGCTTGGGAGCCTCAAAGAGCCTACAGATGGTTAGAGGTAACAAATTAATAGGGGCATTCTAATCCCTCAAAACAAAAAAGATTTAAGGATTTTGTCTTAACTCAGTGATAAACTTTTATCTCTGCTGCAGAAATTTAATCCAACTGAATTCTTTGAAGACACTCTCATTGAGACGGAGTAAGATTACGCTTATAATCATATATGTTGATGTACTAGAAATATTGGCCTATTCTTGCACTTAATTGTGTTCCATGTTGTGTGACATAGGTATGTGGAGTGCACTGGATCAGCAATGCAAGGCCTGGCTCTCTTCAGAAAGCTATACCCAATGCACAGAAGAAACGAAATAGATAGCTGCATTTCCAGAGCAATCCGTTACATTGAAAACACACAAAATCCTGATGGCTCGTGGTACTCTATCTTTTGTTCTCTTTGCTAATCATTGTTCTGGATATCCAATTAGGCCTAGCAAGATTGGGCCTTATATCACTAAGCACACGATCTAGAATCTTTTAGAGGGTACTCATGGCAAGTCATAGAGGCTTACCATCGGGACTTTTCCTTTACCTACACTGTTGTCCTTGTACGAGGACTCTTCTCTATAAATATCCCTGTCACACATGGAGGGGGATCATCTTCTCCATTCTCTACCTATGCTAATATTGTGTCCCTCTTCAGAGTCATCCTTACCATACACACACCCCCTTATGCACACCATGGGAAGCCTCTACTGTGTTTTGGTCTCTATTATTGTTACTATGAGCACTCCTATACTAACATACTTCACCCTTGATGAGAATCTACCACCATCGGTACAATTACTATATGCTATTTGCACTACCCCCTATTATACTGTATAGTTCTAGGTTTCTAGCTTTTACCATTAAAATCGTTACGAATACTGAGTTTTAATGTGTTAAACAGACTTTCATTTAACTTGTGTACCTATATTTGGTTCAATAAAAGACAAGGTTAATTTGTGCTACAAAAAATAAAGTTAGGACAAGGTTCATAATTTACTATAAATAAGAACTTGTACAGGTACGGTTGTTGGGGGATCTGCTATACCTATGGTACATGGTTTGCTGTGGAGGGACTAAAAGCCTGTGGAAAGAATTACCAAAACTGTCCTTCATTGCGCAAAGCTTGTAAATTTTTGTTGTCAAAGCAGCTTCCTAATGGTGGGTGGGGAGAGAGTTACTTGTCAAGCCAGAACAAGGTATAGATATATATATTACATTTATTTTGCTTTGAAATAGTGCACCAGACTATGAAGATAAATAAACTAATTAAAGAATTCCTATACATGCACATGCTTTCCTCGTCAAATAGGTGTACACAAACATACAAGGCAACCGTGCAAACTTAGTTCAAAGTTCATGGGCTTTGTTGTCCCTTATTGGTGCAGGGCAGGTTAGTAAAAAAAACTAATTGTTTTTAGCAGGTACTTTTGTGTATTATAAGTAGGGAAAATATTTTCTCATGTTCCATATCAACTCTCATGTTAGTGACCCTTCGATTTGCGTGCAAAACTTTTATTTACTTTTTCTTTTTTTAATAAATATGCCCACCACTAGGAATCCACCACTGAATTTTCATGCAACATGAGAAAATCAAATCCCTTATAAGTTTTAAGCTACTGATTTGGCAAATCCCTTCCAAAGTACAATGGTCTTCTAGCTAATGGAAGACATATTGTCAAGGTGGGGTAAGGAGAAATGTAGCCCTTGTCAGAGATATAAATTTTGTTAGTTACAACTCATATATTTTTGAGATAGTTGATCTTGAGAGCCTTTATTTAACTTTTTTATCCCTTCATTTTTGGGATATGAATGGAAGTAGGAGTAAAATATCAGATAATTCATATACCAATAAGAAAAGTATGAGATAGTTGTGAATTAAAATGGAAGAACGAAAATTCTTAGTAGATGTAGAGTATGTTATTAAAAGGGTGCGAACTGGAGCAGTGATAACACTGTTTCTTCATGACTAAAAAATCATGGGTTCGAATCCAGGAAATAATATTTTTGCAATTATGCAAACATAAGATTGCGTATAAGAATTTTCTTCACCCCACACTCGCATTAACTAGTCGGGTTTAATAGGAGTTGTTTTATTTTTATTTTTATGTAGAGTATGTTATTGTGCTAATTATGAATGTTTTGCTGAAAAAAGGCTGAGATAGATCCTACACCCATACACCGTGGAATAAAGTTACTAATCAATTCACAAATGGAAGATGGAGACTTCCCACAGCAGGTAATTCAATTCAACCAGAGATTTAATTAGCACTCAGCAATCATATTATATGCATGTTGATCTCATTATTCATTTACCAACAAAAACAACTACAGGAGATAACAGGAGTATTTATGAGGAACTGTACCCTGAACTACTCATCCTATAGAAACATCTTTCCCATATGGGCTCTCGGAGAGTATCGTCGTCGAGTCTTGTGCGCATAGAACCCCTCAACTGGATTTCCATCGAAGTAATTATTTAATAAGTGCTTGGTTGTACACATCAACTTATTTCTGTTTAATTAAATTTTCAGTTATATGAATTCTATATTTGCCTGCAACATGTAAAATAAATGATGGCATACAAGCAAATGGCATTTATCTCTTCAGTTTGATCTAAGACGATAAAATTGGAAATTGATTAATTCCCTATGTTATAATTCCCCAGGGAATTGGATAGATGACCAACAAACAAAAAGCTAAAATATAATAGCACTTGCCTGTCGCGAGTCACGACCAATTTGGAAATGAGATGCTCTAGACTCTAGTTGTCTTACGTACTTCTGAACTTGATTCATAGTGACTTAGCCAGAGTATGTATACAAGAATAGAAGTGTAATAACTAATAATTTTGGTTTTATTCCAATAATATATAGGGCTTATCTAGTCTTATGTTATATGAGAAAAGAAATTTAAGTCATAGTCACGTGGTGGCGTGAGACCAGCACCTAAAAAATAAAAAAAATTGCACTAGAAGGATATGTAGAAAAGAAAATTTACCTCACATAACACATGAGAATGGTTTTTTATATATATATATATATATATATATATATATATATATATATATATATATATATATATATATGAACAGAATCAACTTACAATAATGTAAAAATAATAAGTCTTACACTCAATTTAAAATGTTAGTTTCTATCCATTATACGGTTATAATTTATTGAGTTAAATTTATTAATTTCAACAAATTATCATCTTCATGTGTACGAAAATCAACTGGTAAGGTTTTATATAATTATTTAACAAAAAAAAAGTTTTATATAATTACACCTAAGAAGATCTTCCCCAATATAAATTATCTATCCTTATATAATAAATTGGTCTTAACTTTTTAAAAATATATATATATATATATATATTTAATTGTGTGTCACTTTTTTAAAAATAATCTTCTAGTATATTTTCTTCTTCTTTAAGACGCGTAAATTAACCCTTGTTTCTTTTTGAAAAATTCATATTTATATTTTCACATTGAAATTTTATTTTCCATTCTAAATCAGAATCTCAACCTATTATATTTTTAAAAAACTACTTTACTTTTAAAGTTAATCTTTTTTTTCTCTTCAAACTTCAACTAATTATACTGTTAAAATTAATTTCTTCCAATTTTCATTTTTTATATCAAAGTTAACTCTTGAAGTGATTAAAAAATTATATTCTTTCATAAAAAATAACACGCTATTAGCGACACATTTGCCAGAGTATTTCTCCTTTGCTACGAGGGAAAAAGAATTCTTATGTTGCATGAGAGCTGTATTCTCATGTTAGTGAGAGTCCGTTTTGCGTGCAATAATTTTTTTTGTTTTCTTTATTTTTTATGTGTGGGTCCCATCAAGAATTTGAGTGTGTATATATATATATATATATATATATATATATATGAAGGGCGGAGTTGATGGTCGAGGGTATTGTAAATTCACCGGCAAAACAGGTCAGCCCGAGTCGGGTTAGGGTTGGCTCGTGGGTTGGTTCAAAAATATGGCTCATGGGTTGGTTTGAAAAAATAGCTCGCAACCGTTGGCTCAAAAATTGGCTCGCGGATTGGCTCGAAAATTGCTCACGGGTTGGCTCATTTTCAACCTATTTAAATGACCCTGTAATATTAATGCACCAGCTATGTGACTTCCATGAACTTAAATAAAGGGTTACAAAATAAGAAATAAAAGCAAAATATTTTAATTTCGAATTTTCTTCACAACAAATTTGTATCAACGTCAAGAAACAATCCGAACCACTTACTACCAAGTGGTAAGATATTTAAGCCAAATTAAGCCAACACAGCCTAACAATATAAAAATGGAAGGAAGAAAAATGATGACAACATATATGAGTTTTATCCATTTTTATATATTATATTTTGTATTTTTTTTATAATAAAAAAAACTCAATCCACAGATCGGCTTATTTTTTCACAGATTGAATAAGTCGGATTGGTTAGGATTGACGGATCATTTTTGCCAATCCTACGCAATCGTAATTGGATTGCATATCTCAGCCTTCATCTAAGTGTTTGTCTTCAAAGTTTATTTTTGACTTTGACTGCATTTTTTTTAACATTGATCCAATTATCATAACTGACTTCTCCTCGCAATATTATATTAGTCAACATAACCCCTAGGTTGTAAAAAGGGATCATTGATCTGTGATTTTCAATTTTGATGTGCTGTTGTCCTTAGCCATTGTTATACGGCAAAGAAATTCGCTCCAAGACAGGCAACAATCCTAAGAAGCGAGTATCTTTCAAAATTATAGATTTTATATTAAATGCTGCAGAGTAATAAAAGTTAGATATAGGCTGGATGCCCTCGTAATCTAAAAAAAAAAAAAAAAATTACATATAAAGTAATAAAAGGTAGATAGTTATAACAGTATGATTTTTATTATTCAATCTAAAACTTTTAATTTATAATTCTCGTTACTTAGTCTGGAATTTTAGAAAGGTAATACGGTGTTCCTTAATTCAAGTGATACCAAGGGATTTCCCAAAATTATTTATAAACAGAAGTCATAAATAACTCAATAGTTTAAAGAAAGATCTAACAAAAGGACGATATCGGAAGGAAAAAAAATTAAGAGGACTGGTTCTCAAATTTTAAAAATGTGGAGATCGTAACTTAAAAAATAAAATAATTACTACTTATAAAGACTAAACATATTTAAGCCAATAAATTTTGTCAAGTGAATAAAAATTAAAAAGTAAGCCTTTAAACTTGATTGAATAATATCATAAGTTCAAACCTCAATGCTCTCATTGTATATATATATATATATATATATATATATATATATATATATATATATATGTATATATATATATATATATATATATATGTATATATATATATATATATATATATGTATATATATATATATATATATATATATATATATATATATATCTTTCATCAAACTTTGAAATTTGACAGCAAATCCCAACCGTTTATTAATTTTACATTCATTAATTAATTATTCATTCCAATAAATAATAACCGTTCATTGTCGGAAATCAATTAGATCTGGTATCAAATTCCAATATATATATATATATATATATATATATATATATATATATATATATATATATATAAACACATAGGACACGTGTAAATGAGACAACAGAAAAATGTTCAAAATTGAAATCCAAGATTTAGGAACTTAATTAATTTGGTCTTCCATTAAAAGTACAAGATTTTCTGCAACATAAACTGGCGAATGACAGAATACATGTACCGTAATTCATATTAGCAATGATTAAGAATCATGATACAAAAAACATAAAATTCAACCTAATCAAGAAATGAACAGATACAATTAATTAAACTTTCAATGCATGCCACTAATAGAAGTTCATCATTAAATGTTTGAAAGGTTTGAACATAAAATTTCAAAATTTTCACTGTGTTTAGTGACTTTCGTATGAATGAAATGTAATTTATGATTGAATGATGCTAAATCTACAATAAGCATTAAAAAATATATAACATAAATGTAGTACATTACAATCAAGATCGTGACATCCATTCTCAAAGATGCAATACATACCACAAGATAACATCGGTCCAATGTACACACCGCTACCATTCCGCAAAAGAAAACATCACAAATTATTTCTTTCCAGAACTAACTAGCAATGAATTATTCACTAAACCCAACGTTCACTCAACGAACAAAATACATACAACTAGAACTTGCTTTTTGATTTCAACCAGGAACGAGATTTAGCTCCCAACACAAATATTATAAACTTTCAATAATATTAGCCCATATATGATGTAATTTTATTGCTAATTCAGAAGCACACCTTCTTTCCGCATGACTGAAAATATTCAGGTTCGCAGCCTCCTGAACTGCAGATAAAAGCTGTTCCTTGGCTTCAATAGAGAGAGCAATGCAATTTGGTCCATGGATTGTACTCATTTCAACAACCTAAAATAACAAAGACTACCATAAAGGATCGGATATTTTCCCCAATGTTATTTGGTACTACTTTGTAGATAACGACATACAAATTCGAAGACAAGTGCCTGAATTATTAGCTTGCTATTGTTAAGTGAGAATTCCTTAACATAAAATAAAAAAAAAAAAAAAAACCACTCCCCGTTAAACCCGATTTGCGAGTGTGAGATGGAGAAAATCCTTATACGCAACCTTACTCTTAGATGATTGCTGCAAAGAGACTGTTTCCTGAATTTGAATCTATGATCTTTCAGTCATGAATGAACAGTTTTTACCACTGCTCCGGTTCGCCCCCTTTTGAAAATTCCTTAACATAGAGAAATAGAATTTATTTCTGTCCAGATTGGTTCTATTATTCCCTACTATTTGGTTCTATTACTCCTGTAAAACCCAGATAGGAGTCAAACCAAACAGGGGGATTGGTTCACTAGTTTGACCACTGATCTGGCTAGAAAAAACAATACACACACACACACACACACACACACACACACACACACACACACACAAAAAGGACCAGCCGATTTTGCCGTTATACCCTATTCCCCTGCATTTACTTTGAACAAGCAGTAACCACGTTCAACCAGGGGAGCTGGGCCTGTTATTTTCTGGTCCGAGTTTTACACCTATGTTTCAGAGTAGGGCATCGATTATAAGCTTCTAAATGGACAAGAGCTGAAAAGGCTACCTGTCTATGATTCATGATCATTTTCCTTCTGGAGAAGATGCTATTTTCTCAACAATCAGCCTGATAAAACTATGGCATTGAAAAAAGAAAAATGCTAATATTTTCCATTTTCTTCTTTTTAGCTTGGTCCCTACCATCCAAGATGTTTTTTATCTGACATTTAGAATTAATATACAATACTAATCAATAATTACTAATATCATGAAATTATGAGCACTTAATTTTTTCTATTACTGTAAAATTTTCCTACCTACGAACATATCCTACATAGCCTTGTCATCAATAGCCCAGGCTAGTTTAGCTGTCATGTTGAAGTTTTACCGAACCATATTTTTCACACGGCATATAAGCAAAATTAACCATCCGAGGATTATTATGATCTGTAAAAATTCTAAAACTGTTTAAAGGTAATCCGAAATGACATTCCATACTGTTAATCTGTTACTGTTACAGTTATCAATTCAGAATAAGAGTCAATTTTTAGCATCTCCATTTCATGATTCTGTACTTCGGGTTTATAAAGGTAGGAACTAGGAATTCAATTGAAGGGATGACATGAAGCCACAATTTTATATGCTTTATTGTTTCTATAATTATTAGCTAAAAGACTCCTACGTACATTTCATTCATTCCAAGTAAGCTACTTAGGCAAAATGAAATGGATGTAGAATTCAAAAATGCTAATGAATAGATTGCTGTGCTATAATTAGTAAGAATAAGTGAACTTGCCTGCTGCAACCAGGGGATTGTAGCATTAAAAAACTTCCCTTCCAGAAGATACGATGCTAAAGAGCTAAGAAGAACATCGACAGTCTTCACTGATAAACTTTCTATAACTGGACCAGTTTTATTCAGAAGCTCAACAAGAATAAGTTCATCCCTGGAACGCAAAGCTTCCATATAAGCAGAGTTTAGATCTCCTTCACATACAAGGCGTTTTACACATTTCCAGTAGTTGGTATTACTCTCAGAACAACCGTTTCTGGCATTGACTCTAGTAGCAGAGGAAAAGGTTCCATCTTCCTTTCTCTCTCGAGCAGAAATCATGCTCCGTGTATCCTTCTTAGAGCTGTTCAAAATGTCCTCTGTAAATTTTCTGCCAGTCTTTACCTTGTAACTTTTACACATATCCGCACTATATCCAGCATGATTCTGAGGTTGGCTCCTAGAAAATGTTTTTTTCTCCCAACTTCCAGAATTTTTAACCGACAAGCCCGATTCCTTATTACTAATTTCTACAGATGGCCTTGGAGTGCATATGGAGAACCTGGGAGAAGCCACATTTTGGCTCTGCCTCACAAATTTGGAGTTTTCTGAATACGAATTTCTTCCTCCTTGCAATGATTCTTGAGTTAACTTATCAAGTACGTTCTCTAAGCCTACCATTCTTGATTGGATTGTAGAAAGGGCATCCATTACACCGGTTGTGAACATCTGAAAAAGATTTGGCAGTATATAAGTAAAAGTTATTCCATATACATGTGATGCATAACAAGAAACACTCAGAGTGAGTCGAGTCCATATTGTGATTGCATGTGTGCAAAAGGTTACATAATTCATATTGTAGTTTACTTCCTCCAGATAAAAACACATAGATGTTGACTTCATTGATTTTGTTTTTAGTAGGTGAGTGAGAGAATCATACAAAACCAACAACTCCTACTGAATGTACTTCAAGTGTTGTCATGCTGTTAAAAAAGAAAACAAGGAAGCCTATGTTCAAGAAACCACTGCACGAAGGAAAGTGACTAGCAGCACCAGAGTTCAGAAACTTAGAATCACACGTGCATATATGTTAGTATGTATAATACCTGTAACTGATGCATCATGTTTGCCTGTTTGATTTCAATATCTGAAAGTTGATTCTGAATACAAATCATTTCATTTGCCATTTGCGCACAACATTCATGTGTAGTTTGGGGACTTGGCTCTGTGACCGTAGAATCAGAACTTCTAGTAGGATGCTGCATCTTTGTGGAGTACATTTGTTCATTACAACTTATTTCTTCACTAAACTGTTGGCTTCTTGCAATTGGCTTCCGTAATCCACTATTTATAAAGCAGTCATTAGTAGCAGTTAGAAACTTGGTCGCAAAGTTATCAGTGGCAAGATTAGAGACAGAAGAGCATTCCTGCTTGTCATCCATAGGCACATATTCATAACCAACATCCTGCATGCTAGTAACATCAGCACTCATTGTTTCTAATTGCTTAGTGACAGAACTACTTTCAGATTCTTCATTCTGGAATTCCGCTACAGAATGTGTTCTGGCTACTGCAATTTCAACATGCCAGTCATCTGATTTGAGATGGTGAGGATTTCTGACATAATTTTGACTTGCTTTTCTAGCAGACAAAGGAATCCTTCCCGTAGTTGATTTGATATTATCCTTTTGGAGCTTAACATCCCTCTGTCGAGATTCAGTAGTAGTACTACTAAGATCAGCAGTGTCACCTCTGCAGATATTTTCTGTAGAAAGCACAAGTAGAAGACACCATAAACAAGAAGAAATCAAAAGCATGTCAAAGAATAATAGGAAGGCAATCAGAAGGGTGCATCACTCACTACCTGATTGGAACTTGTAATACTGCCATGGATATTTTATTCCGGATAACGGATTTGAGAATGTCCTATTAATAAATACTATTGATTGTTGCTACTATCCTAACGGTTCGATTAGACAATTGTTTTGTAGCTTGTGTCTTTTTAAAGGTTATGTATTCTGGCATTACATTTTTCGAACAATAATTTCCACTGCGAATCCAGTAACTGAACAATTGTAAATGAGTTGAGGAAGGCAAAGTCTATATTTCAGGCAAAATAATCAAAAAACTGAACCGAACCATGAATTGAACCACCCTTAAAATAACCTGTTTTAAAAACCTGTTCATGAACCGAACCGGTTTTTAGAACCAATTTAAGAACCGAATAATTTTGAACGAACTGTTTTCAAACCGAACCAAATTGTTTTTTATACCTTTATTTATTTTTTTTAAATTCTTTTCAAAATAAGGTCAACCCGAACCTGTTTCGAACCGAACCGAACCGAACCACTTCCGAACCAAATTAATTTTGAACCGAACCGAACCATTTAAACCAATTCAGTTCTATTTATTCAAAAAATTCGATTCGGTTCGACCCACACATCCCTATTACATTGTGCGAAGAAGTAGAATGGCCTGCTATACTTCAGTCATAACATATCAAGTATTTTTATGTGATACGATATTGATATTAAAAGTTCAAGAAAAATGAGAGATTGCATTAATGAACCTTTTAAGGAGGATCCTGTTTCAGAAGGCTCGGGAGTATTGGGACCTGGAAGATTTCTCCAATTCTTGAGCGCTTGTAAAACAGCATCTCTTACTGGTTTCACCTATAATCAATTACAAGAAGCATCTAATAAATAAAATTAAATATAATCTAATAAATATTTTCACAAATGTAAAAAATAAAAATAAAAAAATAAAGTAAGAACCACCTTGTCAAATCGACATGACTCAAGAGAATGAATACAAGAAGCCCTTAAACATCCCAAGAAAGAAGCACCACTGAAACCAATTTCCCCCAGTGCTACGGAAGCTGCTTTGCGTGTTGTCCAGTCACTATCTTTGAGAGCCTCTTGGATGCTAGCAATAGCAGTGGACAGAATATTTTCTGATGGAGCTCCCCCAGCCTGATAAAATAAAAATGAGAAAAGCACTTCAGACGTCATTGGCTCTGATACCATGTAAAAAACATACACTACCCCAACAGCTAGCTCAAAGGGTGCGACTCGCCCAAGGCCTTATAAACCCCATATTAGTTGCACATACAACCAAGCTGGGACTATATATCTCAACAGTTATATATATATCAATAAAAAACAAACCTGGATAATGCTCCTGTTTAACTCAACAAGAGCTGGTTTAGCCATAAAATGTGGATTTTTAAGCAACT
Source organism: Gastrolobium villosum (assembly GCA_032173675.1). Lineage (NCBI taxonomy): Eukaryota > Viridiplantae > Streptophyta > Magnoliopsida > Fabales > Fabaceae > Gastrolobium > Gastrolobium villosum. Next base: position 126,355 of record JAVKPL010000570.1, read on the forward strand.
TGATAGTCCTAGTCAACATCTTGTGCAAAAGTGAAAGGGGAGGATCATGTGTATTGTCAATGATCCTAGCGAGACAAAAAGCAGAACCAGACTGAACGTGCTTATTCTGTTCCCCAAGAGCCTCAAAAAAGGGCTTTACTAATACAACAAAGACCTTGTTAATTTGATATTGATTAACCAATGTAGAGGCGAGAACACCAACCGTGTCGACGCACACATCCCTGACGACAGAATCCGAATCCCTGAGGCGCTTAACAATGCTGACAACCATCTTTGGAAGATAAGGAAGAATGAGACCTTCGTAAAACCTAGCCAATGTGCCCATAAGTCTGATACACTCTTTTCTGATGGCGACCTTTTGGTTTGAGTCAGTGTCTAAGATGCAACACACAAATGCTGGAATCACTTCGGGGCTTAAACCCTGAACGGTTCTCTCTAACTCATCCATCCCTATTTGTTGAGTGTCGCGATCGCCAAGCTTGTTCAACGCAACTACTGTTCTCTGTTTTAGCTCCAAAATCGCTTTGCCTTGCCCTTGTGACTTCTTCATCTTCACTCTTCGATTTGATCTCTCGAAACGATCCCTATCCCTACATCACCATCTCACCGTCACGTTTTCTAAACCACTGGAGGAATGTGGCGGAAAAGGAGATTCCATTGTCATTTCAAATTTGTTTCAATAATCAATCGATTTAAAATGAATGAAATTTGAAAACGGAGAGAGTGAGAGAAAGAGAATCTTAAAGTTCACCTCGGGTTCAGGCCCCATGCACGCAAATAGAGAAGAGAGGCTCGTGTTTGTTTTTTGTTATTCTAGTTACCAGAAAATTTGAAAGAATGAGATGAGAGAGAGAAAGAAATTCAAAATCTTTGATAATATATTGTTTTCTTGTCTTTATTGATTTTCGTCAGACATTTGATTTGACACAGACACACCCATCTTCGTGACTCCAATTCGAATTATTTACTTCAAATTTCGCGCCCTCTATAGAAATTCGAATTTCGCTTTCGGGAAGCATTTTTCGGCCCGCGATCCCAGTTTGGGCTTTGGCCATGACGATGATGATCAGCCCAATTCCCTTGTCTTTAATTGATAGTCATATCATATTTTTAAAGGATATAACTAATAAGTTTATATCATTTCACCTTTTATAATTATATATTGAGTTTATTTTTTCTGCAGTTACTGCATATAAGTTATCTGTAGTAAACTCCGGCATCTAAAACGAATCTCTATAACATAACACAATCACTCTTCCTATAACATAATTCTTATAAAACCCATTTTTAAAAGGATATAAATTTATATCCTTTCACCTTTTATAATTATGGAAAAAGTATGTACAATTTTAAGGGACATAAAATTTCATTTTAAGTAAGAGAAAGAGAGAAATCATGGGAGAGAGAATGGAGATAAAAAGTTCTAAAAATATAGGTCTCACCTCTTTGTAAGAGTGAAAGGATGTAAGGTATGTCATTTAAAATAACACACATTTTTTCTATAATTATATACTCCAGAAAGTATATAATTATAATATGGAAGTTATTTTTTTTCTCTCTCTTCACGTCAGCCGCTAAGTTTTATGAAGAAAAAAAATAACTTTAATATATATTTATTTTTTTTTGTATAAACTTTAATATTTTAACTATGTATTATCTGGAATACATAATTATAAAGGGATGGAAAGAACATAAGTTTATATCTTAAAAAAAAAAAAAAATCATTATATTATTATCATTATATTCTTACGTGTAATTAAGTAATTTAACAACCTTCAAATAGCGTATTCAATTTTCCGATTGAAACCATTAAAAACTACAAAAGATTAACTCTAATCAAACTGTGATTTAGAGCTTTTTAAACAAAAAATCAAACACGCAAAATTAGTTCATAATTATTTAAGATAGACTAGTCTTATAAATTCATGTTATTTTCTAACTAGCTCTCATGTATTCTTAATTTGATTAATATTTATCTTAAATTAGTTCTAAGGACCTAACTAAATTTAAGTTTTGAATATTGAGATAGAAACAAAACATGAGGGAGAAAGAAAGAATAAAATGGATAAGAGTCGCTCTAAAGCAAATTTGGTTTTTTTTTTTTTTTTAAAAAAAAAAACTAAGTTAGATTTATCTAAATTGAGTTTACTAAATAAAAGTTGACAAGTGTTATATCAAACTATTACCTTTTCACAAGCTTTTTATACCTTACTTCTTCTTGTGTGATCCAAACATTTAAAAATACAACTCTCCCATTTCTTCTTTTATTTCTTTTTTCATTTCACATAGGCAATTGTGGAATAATCACCTAAATGTCACACTTTCCCAAAAAAATTCTCAGATGCCATACGAATAGTACTTTTTATTATATTGTCACGCGTCCGAACTCGCTAGACTAGTAACCAATTTGGTTAAGCCATACGACATGTTCCCATTAGGGTATCAAACTCGCTAACAGGGATAGCAAGTTTCGTAGCCTAAAATTTCATGTCATGTGACACACTTTTACAGGAAAAAAGCTGATTGCTTTGACCACTAAACTTGTTATCACTCGTAGCGAGTTTGGTATGCTAATCAAAAAACGTACTACATGGCCTAACCAAATTTGCTACCAATCGTAACAAGTTTGGATGTGTGACATTTAGGCAATTTTTTTTAAAAAAGTGGCAATTTGGTCGATGCCTTGAATATTAAATGTAATATACACTATATAAATTAAAAACCACACACTTCTTTTTAACATTGATTTGTAAATGAATGAATCAATGGCTAAACACACATAATTGTTCTCCTTTGAGCCAAAATGACATATGGCACAAAAATTTTCTCCATACATATTTCGTTCCTCTGCTACAGGGGAAGCAATAATAGAAAAAACTAATAGGCATTCTCCACATGAGCTTGCTTTCTGTTTACCTGACTGCCAAACTCATTAGTCATAAACTTTTGAAGGAACAGAACCATGGAAAAGGACATAAGGTCGAAATTATTCAGACGACACCCTAACTAAAGCTAGTTTAACGAGCCTGCAATACATGATGTTGGTATTCTCCCAAAGCCCATATGGGGAATATGTTTCTATATGCAGCGTATGTGATCATGCAATTCTTGTTGAAGACTCCCATTATTTCCTGAATTGATAGAAAATAAGATGATTTAAATGATTCATTTTTGGCATTTAGTTTATTTAAACACTTACGACTTGGACTATACACATGTAAAGAGGGAATAAAAACCAAGTTATATGGTGGTCTTCAATACCTCTTGCGGAAAGTCACCGTTCTCCATTTGAGAATTTATCAAGCACACAGCTGCACGGTGCAGTGGTGTCGGATCTCTCTTAGCCTGATTATTACAAAAAGAATGAGAACATGACAAGAAGTTCAATCTGGACATCACTTTTTCTATTCTGCATTTCTTCGGCAGAATAAGGGTTTTGTGCAAATGAATAAAACTGGCAAAAAGTAACCGTTTTACGATAAATAAAAATTTGGTTTTGTGCAATAATAAACTAAGGGAATAACATATGTCATTTTAAAGGATAAAAACTTATATCATTTTAGATCTTAATCGTTGATTTCCGTCCATCAACGGTTATAATTTTATTATATCAAAATTATTAATTAATTAATAATAAGTTTGGCAGCATTACAAAATTAGAAAACTTTGCTTTATACCTGTCCAGCACCGATGAGAGCCAGCATAGCCCACCCTGTGTTTACTACATGAGACCTGTTGCTTTCCAGATTTGAATACACCTGAACAAGAGACAACGCTAGAAAGATGACTCTAGAAATCTCAGCATTTAGATTGCCAAAAGTAATAAGTACACTCACTCAGGGTTAATTTAAAAACTAAATACAAAAGTACACATCTATTAAAAAAAATTAAAATACAAAAGTACATTTCCTGCAATCACCTGAACCAATTTTGTCTATCTTCTTGAATTATAATTTCCCTTGATATTTTCTTTACAAGTCTCTCAACATACTTGATTCCATCTCTCTTAGAATAAATATATGAGATTTATATCTCATGCAGAAAAATTGAGTAAAACAAATTGTAAAATTCTGAATCCCCTGATGCTATTGATTTCATAGTGTGCTTGGACAGGTCAGAGATATCCAACTACACAGGTATAAATGTCACTCGTTGGCAACTTTTTCATGTCAAGCCTTTCATTTGATGGCACCATGCCAACTAGGCAGATATTGACATCCTATGGTATTAGAGGTTGGGAGCTAGGTCCCGAGAGATTTTCAACTTTCAACTTGTTTGGGCTTCTCAAAAAAGTAACTTTTATCTTTTCCTTATTTCAGAAGTACTTTTTATAAAAGTTAAAGCTATTTATATTTTTATAAAAATATTTAGTTTTTTAAAAAATATTTGACTTTTGACTTTTGCTTTTCTTAGAAGTTAAAATTTTTAACTTCTGAGAAAAAGTAGGTTTTTGACTTTTTGTAACTTCTGTTTTTTTAAAAGCAGATATCCAAACCAACTAATACGAGAAGTGCTTTTTTTCTTGAAAAAAAGAAGCTTTTGAAGAAAAAAAAGCTCATCCAAATGGACCCAGAAAGGAGTGCCCAAGCCAGGCAAGTTCAAACAATGGACTCTTTTAAGGGATTGGTATTCTTGCTATTATTACTTGTACAAACATGGTGGTTTCTTGATTTAAATCCAATATCACTTTGCACACTCTTTTTACACCCCGATGCTTCTAATCATTGTAATCATGTTTATGCATGCACGTGAAGCCATGAGCACATATATGTTCCAAGGTATTTAAAAAAAAAAACACAGGTAAGAAAAGACTCTGACAAGCAGGTGCTTATTATCGATTTCAGCAGAATTAAAAAAATTGATATTAACATTAGTAACAGCAAACTTGACCTTGTTCTGACATGACAGATAACTCTCTCCCCAGCCACCTGAAGGGAGCTGCTTAGACAGCAGAAATTCACAAGCTTTACGAATGCTTGAGCAATTACTGAAACTCTTTCCAGCAGCAGTCAGACCTTTTACCCCAAACCAAGTACCATATGTGAAGCAAACCCCCCAAGAACCATACCTGTTTAACAGTTTGAGTGGTTAGAGGTCTACTAACCTAAGAAAGTTCAATTTGAAGCAGACAGAAAAATGAAAAGAGCAAACTTGAGATGCATGAATACATAAACAAAAATATCTTGAACATTAAATATAAAATGAATAGAAAAGTTTATGGAAAAATACGGTTTCCCAAAAGAGAGGAACAAACCATGAACCATCTGAAGCTTGTACTTTTTCAATAAAGGAAGCAGCTTTTTCAATACAACATTCTATTTCTTCTTGACGATGCCCGGGGTATAATTTCCTAAATGATGTCAAGGCTTGAATTGCTGCTGAGGTACATTCCACATAACTATAGAGCATAGAATACGGATAAGTTAAAAAGATTAAAATTTGAAATGGAGGGGTCGATGGAATGGAAGAGGGATACAAAATCTGATATTGGACAAGCATTAGATAGCTTACGGATAATCAATCACGATGTCGCCAAAAGTTTCAGCAGGATTGATTATCTGATAACAGACAAAGCATTATCAATATTGTGTGTCTGTATCTTAAAATTAATTCAAAAACAACTTCCCAAATTCTCAGTATCAACTATTGAGCCCTAGTTCTGAAACCGAAAGGTTATTCTTAATAAACGTGAAAAGGTTTGTTCCTAAACAACGATTCAACATGTAGAAGATCCAAGAACTTGTGCTTGACAACCTTACACATGAATGGAAAAAAAGTAGCTGTGGTTCTGTGTTCTATGGTTTTCAAGTAGCCTGGTTGGTTATTTCCAATTTTCATGATAATTGGTTTCTACACAAATGAGGGCGGGCAGCAATAAGGTTGCTCCTTGTAACCGGAAGGTCACTTGTTCAAGTTTGAGAAACAACCTCTTTGTAAAAATGCAAGAGTAAGGTGGTGTACAATAGACCTCACTCCTGCCCACACAAGTTGGAGTCTAGTGCACCATTATTTACCTTTTTTGATTGATTTGTACACACACAGATTATAGCCAAACTTTTAGTGCAATTAAAGGAAGATAAATTATAATTGAAACTTATTTATGAGGTAAGTAAGACATTTTACAACATATTAAGGGAGCACACGGAGCACTGCCTTTAAATTAAAAGCTTAAAACAAAAATGAAGTATGGATTCAGTTCTTCCAATGGGAAGATAAAACATGTCTCACATGCCATCACATGTTTCATATTTCAAAGATGATATACTAAAAACTAATGAGAATAGGCCGAATATTGAGAGAAGGCTACCTCCAACCAGTTATAAGATCGTGTGAGCTCATATGTTGCCAAGCCCCCATCTTCATTCTGCAATGAAGAGAAAAAATAAATGCATTTTTGGATAATACCATTGATTCTAAAAATGGGTTGAATTGAATTTATAAATAACACTTCATGGATTACACTCTTTACAGTCAAACACAGACTATTAAAAAAAAAAGTACATAAACTTTATTTTGCATTCATAAGAATCAAATTAATATATCATGTGAAGTTGGACTTAAAGTCAATTACTTTTGCTAATAAAAATTAGAATTATATTTTTATTATGGCATAATATATATATATATATATATATAGAGAGAGAGAGAGAGGAGAGAGAGAACTGGAAATAAACATACTAAGGTCATATTTAATCTTCTAGATAAATAGCTCAGTTGATATCAAATGCAATTTGCAATAAAATACTATGTGATGAAGCATACCAAGAAAAAAAATACTATGTGATGATTCCATGAAGGATCTTAAAAGATGAGTGAATGACTTAGTCATCTTATTGATATTAGCATCAGATGTAAGGAAGGAACCAATAATCGCAAGTAATAGCATAAAATGATCACCATGATTTATTTGCTAGAATTATTCAGATAATCTGGCTTGTATCATGACGAATCTAGCTACCTGTAATGAGAGAATGACATTTACAGCATCATATAATCGCTTTGCATCCAATGGCTCACCAACAATATCTGGTGCAATTTTGGATAGTAATAGTGCAGCCTGAAAAAAAAAAATAAGAATCAAAATAGAAGAATCAAATAAGCAAGTAATTTTTTTCATCAATAATTACTTTCAGTCCTTCAGCTGTGCAGTCAGAAATCGGCCATCCATGATCCGCAGTTGAAAAAGGCCAAGCACCTTTTGAAATGTGACGATACCACTTATCAAGATCACCTGGACAATCTTCCGGAACCTTTCAAGAAAAAAATAAGAAGATATTCTGATCAACAAGAGGGCAAACCCAGGCAACTTATAATGTTAAATGTAAAAAATCACCTGTGAATTCTTAATGTACATATGGGCTTTTCTTAGAGTTGGACCATATTCTTCAACGAGGTTGGCTGAAATGATTGCTTGGACAGCAAATGCAGTATCCCATAGTTGACTTCCATTATAGCCCTGCAACAAAAATTGGTTACATGTAATATTTGTAACATTTATTTATTTTTAATACACTCTAGAATATAACCTTAAGAAAGCTCAATCTGCTGTAACATTGGTTCCACATATTACATCATAGAGAGACAATAATTATGTCCATATCAATCCTAATCATATGTAAATATGTCCAATTGCATGAAAAACATCATTTGATCACTCTGGCAAGGTGAAAATAAGTTGACTTATATGTGGACCTGCATTTTCATGCCATCTTCAGCAATCCATAGGTAATCATGGATCCTTGGAAGATGCAACTTGAAGGCCTCTGAATTTGGATCTTCCACCCAACAACAAAGCATATTTAACACCTGAATAATAACAGAGAATAACAGTCAGTATTGCTAAGCATTTTCTGGTTTGGCTAGAAACATAAAATAACATATACGTGGAACATGGAAGGGAAGCTCAGGCATCCACAAAAAATATAATTAACACAGTGAAAATAAATTCTGGCAAAGTAAATAAAAGGTGAGCAAAGGAAAACCACCAATTATTTTAGTCAACAAAGAAGTAAGTTAAGAAGAAGATCAACAGTATGTCATATTCTCACACTGCTACTCAACGGGTGGAAAGTAAAAGAACAGTGAACAATTGAAGGGGCGACACTGTAGATGCCTGCACCTTCTCAACAATTACCTTATTTACAGGACCTATGCAAATATAACGAGTATTCTCATCTTCATAATGAATATGCTCCATTGCAGTCCTAATAGCCTTTTCTCTCAACTTTTTGCCAGGCCAACACATCAAAATAGGCTCAAGGACCTTGTGTAAAGTTGCCCAGAGAATATCCTGCACGAGTGGATGAGGATAGTACAAGTCTTCCTGCACAAGAACAAAGGTAATCCTCTTGTAACCTTACTTAACTCCAGCACAAATAAATTGATAATTGACATTGTTAGAGAAATCAAATGCCATGTTCTATTTGTTAGAGATATAAAACCATTTACATGCCTTAACCTAACAGTAACACCTTAGCCTTTTGGAAGAGTTACTCCATGACATGAGCCCCTATAACCAAGTGGTAAAGAATTTGATTATTTCCACCCCCATTCCCCTAGAAAAAGGACAATTTCAGTATAAGGTAGAGTAGTGAATTGTCCAACTTTCAAGCCTAAAGGCTTTTGCATAAAGAGGTGTGTTAGAGATATAACATCAATCATATGCTTTCACTTAACAGCCTAAGTTTTTGGGAGACCCTGACACTAGATATGACAGGCTATAGTTGTGGTTACACAGGGAGCAAACTTTGTGCTAAGGATAAAGATTGGCATCATGATAAAATAGAAATCCTAGTAATGACTTGCTTGTGCAGTGTCAAATGAAGTAGAATGTAGTAATAGTGGCATGATGATTGCCATTGTGACGGTGACAATAGCGGTGGCGTAACATTAGCACCCAATGCTCGGACAAGTTCCTATATCAATTTAATAGGAAAACTAACATATAGTTTCATCAGATAAAGAAGCCAAAGAGAGGGGCAAAGTTTGGATGCTATTTTTAATGCAATTATTAGTATAAGCAGGTCCAGGATATTATATTGAGGTCCTCACAAATGATAAAATTCAAGTGTAACAATTCTCATATATCGTTTTCATAGGACCAGTTTAGCAGCTTCACTAACCTTTGCACACAAATTGCGAGCCTGATTCCAGTCTACTTCATGATATGGTATGGTATAAAGCTCTTTTCTCAAAGATAATATTGTTGGAGTGATCGTACCAACAAACCTCTTGCCATATAAGTAGGACATTGGCAGATAGACCATCCGGCAGTGACACCACATCCTTCCTGTAAAACATAAAAATATGAATTCTTTTGTTTTAAGTAAAGAATCAATGAAACATCAAACAACGTTTAAGATGAAACAAATTTAATAACGAAATTGTTTTATAAGAATTCAAGAATATCAGGTCTTTCTTAAGAACAGCATATACCACATGAAGTCAAGAACAGATGATGTCTTCTTTCAAAAAGGGTATATAGTGTTTATGTTCTTAATCATGAATATTCTTATGTGAGCAATAGCTTTCTCGTTTCCTCACAACATAAAATCGTACATCAGATGACAAAAGGTTTCCTGACAAATTGAACAACAAAACAAAAGTTCCAGTACAAATTTTATATTAAATATCTTTTGTACAAATTTAAGTATGCCACCTTGTTCAACCCAAATTCAATATATTTATTTCTTCACCAGCAAACTCAGTTTTCTTGATTAATTTGACAGGATTCCACCACCATCATTGTTCCATAAAATAATCATTCTTCTCAACTTAGGTGGAAAATTTTGTTTGAACAAAGCTACACAAGCTGATCTTATTGAACAGAACACTTCTCCATTTGTAGAAATCTTAACAAGAAACACTCAACAGTAAAGGATGGAAGGTTCTGTTGAGCATAATAAATATTTAGGAAAAATTACAAAAACAAAGTTCTCGACAAAAATATTTCTATTCTAAGAAACAACTCATTTAACATTGTTAACCCGTTAAGTGGCGAGTTATTTGTAAACTGGAAATGATTTTACCAAAGATTCCTTTTTTCTGTAATTTTCCCTAACTTTATGTCTTTTCTCTGAACAAGTTAATACATATTCAAACAGCATAAAGAGCAAGAACCTGGATGAACTGGAAGCATGTATGGAAGGAGCCATATCTCAGGGGGGAGGGGATTATTTCCAGACCATTCATACACTCCAAGTACCTGATCCACAATAAAATTAGAAATAAATATATCACAATGCCATATCTATTAATAAATCATCAATATAAGGCTACGATCTTAACTGAAAGCCACATCTTCCCCCACGATGTCATGAAAGTAGCACCACCATGCCCTAGAATCCAGTCACGCCCCTTCTCCATTTGCCCTTGTCCATCATTAGGTCCCTCACCAAGCAATCTCAGAGAAACATAACTCAAGACAGAACCAAACATGGTGCTTGGACCTTCAATATGCAAACCCCACCCACCATCCGTGTTCTGCAGTTACAATTAACTGATTAAGAGAACTGAAGCCCATGGATTAGGGGGAAGGATGGTGTGAAGTTCTAACCTGATGATTATAGAGATAACGGCACATTTCCTTTCTATGTTCTTCTGTTAAGACTGCATTCAGTGCCCCAGTGATAGACAGTGTAATTACCTGTTTAATTGAATATCCCAATTAGTATAGACCTCTCATGGTTATCAGTCGGGAGTGAATACGATATCTAAATACCAAACAAAATGAAAACACCCAACTCTTGAAAGCAATGGTTGCAGTTATGTCAAAGCTAAGTGTTTCCCATAAATTGTTAATATAGCATAGAACAAGTTTCACAAATAAGATGAAGTGTTCAAATCATAACTTACCAAGCCAGGCAACAGAAACATGGGACCTCCATAATCTCCTGGCCAGTGTCCATCATGACTTTGGAGAGTTGAGTGGAAACTTACGGCCCTTCTTAATGTTCTTGTCACAGTCTCTTCAGTTACATCCTCAACATCTTTGACTGTGACTTTGGGTAAGACTTCATCTATTGGGTTCTCTTTTGCAAACTACATTGTTTTATATGAAAGATTATTGAACTTAAATGGTCAAATTTATGATATAAGAAACTTATAATATGACTTCCACACCAGAGTGTAAAGTACTACATATCATATAACACCCCTTAGCATAACATAACAATAAAATGATTTTACTAGAATAAACTCATTTAAAGGTTAAAAATCATTTCTGAACTGATTTCCTCATTTGAAGATAGAATAAGTCTGAACACGCACATGGTAATAACTTCAATCTTCTACAAAATCAATAAACCTCTTTCAAGGGTAACTAATAAACAGGGGATGAAGCTGCAACTAAAACCAGAAATTACCTACGCCTGAAATTTCTGCAAGAGATGCAGGTAGATTTTCATGAGCAAAAGAGTACAACTTATGCCTGCCAATCTAGTGGGTATTCAAGGGGAAAAAGGTATAGAGGCAGTTTAAATTATTATACTTATTAACACACACACACACACACACACTCTAAAGCACTTGACACATCAACCAGTATGAAATAGCTAAAAAAAGTAAGTTGCTTCATATCATATCTGAGTCTGAATATTATGCAGTGTATCCAGCCTAACACTGTAGCAGTGTAGCCAAGCTATAAGGGGCTTTCCTTTGCATCAATTTTCTATTTCAATACCAAATAAAGCATCCTGCACTTATTTATTTTTCTATCTACAATCATGTGCAGTGTAATAAGCAGCCCAACAACTAACAACCATCCATAGGACAAAAGATAAGTCATTACAGGATCAACCTCAATAAAAATGACCGGGGGATATAGGGTAATAAATAACCGAAACGGAGCTATTACGTTAACATATCATCACATAGTTTTGATCTTATTGAAGTAACAAATCACCAGCGCTATTACGCAGGCAAACATTTGGAATAAACTCTCAGAAGAACGCAACTGAGAGCAATCACAATCTGTGAAGAAATTATAGCACAATAGTTTGCTTTGATATCCGAGGAAGAAGATTTTCCCTCCACGAAGAGGTTCACTGTAAATTTTGGTCACAGAACAGAATGCTAAAAAGAAAAGACAAAAGGCGCACTATCATGTCAATCATGCATCTAATCAAATAACTGAGAATTCGAATTAACCAGAACAAAATACGGCAATAACAGCGAGCGAGAAAAAGAGAAAGAGAGAGAGAGAGAACACAACACAGACCTGAATGCGCATGAGTAGATCGGAGCTGTGTTTCTCGGTGAAGCGATTCTTGTGGAAATTATCGCGAGCAGTTTCAATCTCCAAGAGATCTTGTGGCGATCCGAGCTTAGGATCGAACTCCCAAACCTGTCTTCCAATGTGATTGTTCAACGTCCGAAGCCACGGACTACCTCCCTCGGCAATCTTGAGCTTCCACATTTTCTAACAAAACAAAAAAACAAATGCAATTGAGAAATGAAACAAAAGAAAATGAGAATTTAGAATGAGTAGGAGCAGAGAGTAGCAAACCTGTTTGTTTGTTTGATATGCAATGTGATTTGCAAGAGTAGAATAGAGTAGAGAAATGGGATTGAATTCTTCAAGTAGAACAAGATAGAAGGAACGGCATCTGGATTTTAGAATGCAAATGGAAACAATCAATAATCTGTCTCTGCATTTAATTTATAACAACTACCATAAAGGGACGGAGCTTGCAAAAACCAACTACTGGACGGCTGGGCCATATACAGTACACTACGAGTCTTCGTGGCAGCGTGGCTTTGGTTTCTTTCTTTTTTTTTAACCCGATCCACTCCGGGCTTGAGCTTTTCAATTTTTAATTAACGAAATATAAAAATAACGGTTAGTGTTCATTAGGAAAAAATGTTTATCTTTTACGTAACTTATATCATTTCACTCTCATAAAGAAGTGGGATTCACACCTTTATTTCTTTTATTAACTCTCTCTTTTCCTTTATCTATCTCTTCCTTTCTCTAAAATGACATAATTTTATATCCTTAAAAATTATACACACTTTTTCCTTTTTTAAATATATATTTTCAATGAATATATAATTAAAAATAATTTTATATTATGATTATGTATTTTTAAAAATATATAATTAAAAATAAGTTATAAAATGTCATGTAACAAAATATCTTTCTATTATGTTTTTCGATTTTTAAATATATTGAGAGAGAGAGAGAGAAAGAAAGGGGGGAACAGGTGTAATATCTCTCACTCGTGAGTGACATGCTCTAAATACGTGTGACTTTATTCTTACAAACAAAAGTATAATTATTATAAAAAGAAGCGAAGTTCCGTGGATTCTCACATAAGATGGAAATATTATAATCTTAGCTTAATCGGCATATGTAAAGAGGACGTGTATTGATATGGAAATCGACCTTGAGAAAAAAATACGACATGGTCATGTGAGATGCATAATCATATAAAATTAAATTAATGGTTATGATTTTATAATTACTTATTTTATTATTTTTTTCTCTCTCATCTTTTATTATCATTGATCCACCTTTGTATGGTTATGATTTCTCGCTTTATCATATCATGTGATTTTTTACGGATCCGAATCTGAATCCGGATCCATATTATATAATATTATTATACTAAATCATGACTCAAAGCGGAGGAAAACAATAATATTATATATATTGAAAGACATTGTTCACGGATACAAGTTTTGGGGCAGATCTTCGCGTATAGTCTACACACACATGACACATGGAAGAGAGCATCCCTACCCCACTTCTATTAAATACCACTCATTAATCAATATTAAATACTTGATAGCTTTTGCTTGATGATCTCTTCCCCGTCACTATTTTTATTTTGCCATAATAGAAAGATGAAGGTTCAAAAATTAAGACGTGGAAAATACTTAATAACTTGAATTCATCTGTGAATTGATCCAAATTGTATAAAAAAATTTAACAGATTTGGTTCTTGAACCAAATTACTTTACCATTTCAGTTTGTTTTGAATTAAAAATCAAACCAAACCATACCCACTTGAGGAGGGATATTCTTATTATTAAAATTTTCTATTACCAATTTATTACCTATCTAATTACCATTGTATCAGCATTTTCTATTTTTTTCAAAAAAAAATTAACATTCTCTCTCTTTGATTCAATGGTAATTAAATAGGTAGTAAGTTAGTAGTAGAAAATTTTAGTAATAAGAATATCCTCCATCTACCCACTTTTAGGGGAGTGAAAAAAATTATTGAATTTAATCGAACCATGACTCAGATTGAATCACATCATATTTTTTTAAATTGATTCAAGAACTGAACCCTTTTTAAATCAGTTTGATTCGATATAGAAAGAATTGAACCAAATTGTTCACGACCCTAAAAAATAAGAGGTACTTTTTTTGTTAAAGGAGGTATTTTTCAATAAAGAATAAAGTGTTCAATATCGAAGAGGTTGAATATAAACACCATAATGCCCAATCGGGGAAGAACCAAAGTAAAATAAGGAAAGCAGAGGAAGCAAAGAGATGGAAAGATTTTGGTAAACAACGAAGGCAAAATGCGAGAAAAGTGAAAAATGACATTAATTGTTCCTTAAAAAAAAAAAACACCCAAATAATTTAAGAGTTAGGGGACACAATTATCATTTTGGCCCACATTTAAAATTATATGATATTAACTATGCCACCATTATGGCATAGTAATTGCAGTAATGGCGGACCTGTAAGTGTGCACATGCAAGTGTGTTCAATTAAGCACGTAAATTTTTTGAAAAAAAAAATAAAAAAAATATATATATATATATTTTGGGTCATCAACAAAATTACGGGACCCATTTTAATCCCTTAAAAAAAGTCATATATCGTGATTTCTCTAAATTTCAAAATAGACCCATGTTTGTTCTTTTGAGGGACTAACGTAGATTTTTTTGAATTCCAGAGGACCGCGATTTTGATTATCTTGGTATATTTTTGAATTCTGAGAGACTACGAATTGACTTTTTTTTCCCTAAGGATTAAACTAGGGCACGTAATTTTTATTGAGGAACCAAAATGTTCTATCATAATAATTTGGTTGACTCTTGATTATTTTTTTATGTTAAGTTATTTTCTTTTTCTGTTTATATTCTTTTATATTTTAATATATTTAAAATCTTTTCTTTTATTCTTTTATTATAAATGTGTAGACATAAATAAAAAAAATTTAGATTCTTTGGAGCATATGGATTCACCCACTGAAACCATATAAATATCTGAGACAAAAAAAATATCTGATCTCTCTGCTAGCGCTGTTATACCATCTTGATGTCTATACTTTTTTATTATTGAGCTTGTCATCTTCTTCTGGCAACTAAGGACCTTTCTTCACGTTTGCTTTGTGGCGGCGGCAAGTAGCCCTGACCCGGTTGCTTTGTTTTTCGTTTTGGTTTACAAAATATAATATTTAATTATTTATTAATCAAATGAGGTTGTTAGAAACTATTATTATGACAAAGAAAAAACAAAATAGTTCATTTCCTTGTATTTCAGAAAAAAAAAAGAATAAAAAAATAAAATAGAGACTTTCAAAAGCAAACAAAGTTCTACGAGATTGGAACCATGGTAGGATAGAACACATTGATTATGCCTCACCTTTTTCCTTTTCTTTTATAATTTCTTACGCTTTTTCTTCTTCGTAATGGTGTTGAGAGAAAATTGAAGAGGACAAAACAGGCATGAGAAGCACAAGTATTTATTTATTTAGCTTCTTCTTCCTGGTAATGGTAGAGATACGTTTTGCGTACCAGAATTTACTTTTATTTTTTTGCTGCGTGCCCCACAAAAAATTATGTGTGTAGAAAAATTTTTATGATCATGTTAAATGATAATATGAGATTAATAAAACCATTAGTTTTAATTGAATTATTAAGTTGTGACATTTTTTAAAGTATTTTCTAACACTCTTCCATAAGATTGATTAATAGACTCTGTTTTATTGTTTCAGTTTCGAAGGCCCAAGTGTGTAAATGAATTAAAGCCCAAACAAGTTGGAAGAGAAGAGATCAGGGCCCAGTGAAACAAAATAGGAAAAGGAAGAGAAACCTATTGAAAGAATGGACAAAATGGGGAAAGGAAGAGAAACCTATTGAAAGAATGAACACACATTATAGAAATTCAAAAAAAGGTTTAAAGGTTACATTGCGTTGAGTTTTTAACAACTGTTAAATTTGTTAGCCATTTTATTGAGTTTAATATAAATAAGATATTTTATGTTTTTTTGCAAAATTTATGAATATTATAAATATAGATTCATTTTTTTATTAAAAAAATATTGTACAATATACACCACATAAATGAAAAATATTATTTAATATCAAAACGTGTCCTAACGTGTCGAAATCTAACATTTTTTAGAATTAACGTGTCGGAGTGTCGTGTCGTATCGTGTCACGTGTCCCGTGTCAGTGTCGGTGCTACCTAGGTCTTAACAACTAAACCTAGCCATTACCAGTAAAGCACGCACACGCTAATCCAAAAGACACACGTCCGACACGCGGTCAATAATTGAGGATATGCGGTCAACTCTCCTACACGTTTTTCCGACACGCAGTCAACTTTTCCGACACATGGTCAAGCTAGGATACGCTCGGACACGTTTTTTTTTAATCTTAATTTTATTTTGTTAACTGATATAAAAAAATAATTTATAAATTAATTTTTTTCTGTTATGAAATTTGACTTGAAAAATTAACAAAGTACGAAAAATTATTTATATGTATATTTATGTTATAAAATTTATATATTTGATTAGTTATATGACTTATTATGGACACTTAAATGTATTAAATATAAAATATATTATGTATATTAAATTTTTTATTTAATATCAAAACGTGTCCCAACGTGTCCAAATATGACATTTTTTAGAATTGACGTGTCGGCGTGTCGTGTCCCGTGTCCGTGCATCATAGGCCATTACCCCAATTTGTTCATCGTGACTATGGGGTGAAAGTGGGCTAAGTCGACCTATAGGAGCCTACGCCATATTCTATATTAGATTAGGGTTGCATATATAGTCAAATAGAACATACTCTGGTTTTTAAACAAGCTTATTTAGAAAGCATATTATAAGTTTTTTTTTATATGTCGAGTCTATAAGCCAACAGGTTTGCCTATATCATGTTATTTATTTTAAATAACATAAAATAATATTATTCATAGTAATACCAAATGATGATAGCTCAATTGGTGCATGTGAGTTGGGTAAGTGGTGGAAGGACCTAGGTTCAATCCCTACCAATACCGCCTTTGAGAGGGGCATAACATCTGTACCAATCTCTACAATAACATTAGAGTCAACATTTAGTGCTGGAGGAAGAGTTATTCATTGCTTATCGTTCTAGTTGCGAAGCAATGAACCGATTGGAATATTTCCACACAAAAAAATAAGTATGGCTTGAAGAAAAAATAAAAGACATAAATTTAATCAATTGAGATTATTTTATAATTTAATTATATTTTATTGAATTTTAATAGAAATCTGACTTTATTTCTTATGTATAAGGAACCAACATCTCAACATGTGAGATTGCCTATATGAATGTATTAAAAGGTTTTTTGTTTCTTAATCTTTTTTTTTTCCTTTAATCTTGTTTTTTGTTTTCTACATTTACAAATTTTAATAGAAATATGAATTTATTTCTTATGTATGAAGAACCAACATCTCAGCATGTAAGATTGCCTATATGAATGTATTAAAAGATTTTTTGTTTCTTAATCTTTTTTTTTTATTCTTTAATCTTGTTTTTTATTTTCTACATTTACAAATTGTTTGCCAACTTATGTAACCTTGGAATTATATTTTCAGGGAAGAGAAGATGATGAGAAATTTTTGACTACTACAAGCATCATGATGTGTTTGTTGGATTCATATGGTAATTATAATTTACACGGTATTGGTTTGTTGGATTTGATGAAATATATGTTATTTAGTTTGAGCATTTTGCTTCTGAAAGTGACTAAATACAGATTGTGACGAGTTGTTATTGTGATTCATGGATGTTGAGATTGTGATTTTTGTTTTAACAATAGATTTTAAGTATCTTGTGAAGTTGATTCATGATTATGTTTGAAAGTTAAAAGTTAATAGGCCAATGGATTAGATCAAACCATTTCTGTTTTTATAAATGGGTCAAGCCAGACTAACAGTAAGACTTGTATTATACTATCGGGCCACGCCAATTGAAATGTTTTGATATAGAATTGTGCTTTTCGGAACAAACCTCGACCCAACATAATCCACTTTCACCCTTGACCTTCAAATTAGCAGCGTGGCTTTGGTTTCTTTCTTTAATACGCACACTAGACAAACTTCAATCACACCTGACCCTCGTCTCGTGCTAAATACTTGAACCATCGAACCCAGTGTTATTAAAACCGGACCGATCCGGCCGGGTCGACCCAGGAACCGGTGAACCAGTCATATAACTGGTCCGGTTGAAGCAACAGACCGGTCATGCATCAGAAACAGTGTGACCTGGTCCAACCCAGCTGGTTTTCATGAAAATCGGTGACCCGGTCTGTTAACCGGTGACTCGGCCCAGTCAAAATAAAATTCAAATTATTTATTTTTTCAAAAAAAATCATAATGGACATATTTGAATATTTTTTTGCTTATTGACTTACATAAGTTATGTACCTACAACACTAATATTATCTCAATTATGCTCTATCCAGAAAAGTTTAATTTGATTTATAGTTAAAGATGTCATTTTCTGAACCTAAAACCTCGTATCACGATCATTATATTTTTGTTTGATCCTTTATTGGATAATAATATTTGATTTATTATTTTTTATATTAAAATATTTGAAATTTGTATCATTTTTTTTAGATATTTCAGTATGTTTATAATTTTTTTAATATAAATTATAAAAATGGATATAAGTACCGGATCATGCAGTTGAACCAATGACCCACTTGTTGAACCAGGAACCCAGTATCTCGATCGGATCAATGACCGGGTCATTTTTAATAACATTGATCGAACCACTATCCTTGCTAACCTCACCCAATGAGCTCTCAAAACTAGGGATGGCAATTTAAGACACGACTCGCCAACCCAACCCGGACCCGACACGAAATTTTCGTGTTCGGGTCAACCCGTTTAATAAATGGGTCGTGTTCGGGTTGGAAAAATATAACACGAAAATATTCGTGTCGGGTCAAACCCGTGAACCCGCTCTGACCCGCAAATATAATTTTTTTTTATTTTTTCAAGGTTATTATGGTAATTTTATTGAATGATATAAAAAAAAATATACACTCTAGGTTTCTTTTTATTGAAGATTTTTTTTTTGTTATATTGCAATCAGATTTGGTGCTTTTTTCTCGTGTAATAAATGGATCACACTTATATTATAAGATTTTTCGGGTCATGTCCAAACCCATTTCAATTGCTAATAATAAAATCCCCCCCCCCCCGATTTGCCACCCCTACTCAAAACCCACGATTGGGACCAAACCCATTTCAATTGCAAATAATAAAATCCCCCCAAAAAAAAAGTTGAGCCGTGCTTTGCTAGTGCAAGATGTAAGACACTCTTTGATTACTGTTTTTTAAAACAGTCTTTTAATTTTTAGAATAAAAAAATTCATTTGGTAAGACCTGTTTTATAAAAAATATTTTAAAAGACTGTAATTATTTTTTTGTTTTTAAAATCAAATTTAGAGAACATGTTGAGTTATTTTTTTTTTTTAACTTTCAAAACAAACAAAAAACACATAAAATAAATGTTTTCATAATTATTTTACAAAACAATTTTAAGAAAAAAAAAATCAAAATTCAAGATGGCCGTAGTTACACAAAAGTGCGTGTGGTTGATTTCAAGTGCCAATCGTGGTAGTGTAGGTGCAAGGTTGGGTCACGCGATTTTTGAAACGGATGCACATGTGGACGATGTAGATGATCTCACACAACTCATGCTCAAAGGAGTGATATAAGAGGAGCAAATGACATATCATAGGTCTCTTTCCTTTTTTCTTGGGCAGTTTTTTTTTTTAATTTTATAAAGGGGTGTTTGGTAATAGAGAAATTTTTTTTGTCCGGAATCTCTTATTACCAAAAATTTCTACTATCAATTTTTATTCAGTTTCAAAAACAATCTCTCTATTAAAAAATTAAAAATTTAGTAAAAAAAAAATTCCGAAAACATTCAATTTTAATATCCAAAAATTAAAAATTTAGAAAACTTCCGTTTTCGAAGAATTCCGAAAAATACCGATTACCGAACGCCACCTAACTCTTTTTATTGATTAGCTTACTTTTATTATTAGCAATTATAATTTTTCATTTGTTTCAAAAACATCGTGATCCATGTAGGAACGATATTGGAATCCAAAATATGCCATGTATTATTCGTTCACAGGTATGCAAAGCACTTTATGTATTTTAATTATAAAATGCCAAACAAGTGGCCAAAAGCTGAGAAATCAAATAATTTCTCTAAATATATTAAATTAAGGGAAAAGTATTTATTTTTTTAAATGACATAATTTATATCATTTCATTCAAAAAAATAGGACGCACATCTTTATTTTTTTTATCAACTCTCTCTCCTCCTTTATATATCTATTTATCTATCTCAAAATGATACAACTTTACATCATTTAAAATAACACACATTTTACTCTTAAACTAATGTGGGAATACAACCTTAATACACACAAACGTTTAGGCTGACTCGTTACTTAGTTTTAATTATTGTAAGTATTATCTCCAAGAAAAATAATATAAACTAATTTAAAACACGTAATTTTTATGAACCAAAAAATGACAGGTACGAATAGATATAAAATTTAAAATAAACAAAGAGTACGGTAACTAGTTTTAAATAAAACAAAATTGAAAACATAATGCTAGTATACATAAATTAATGGTCCCATCTCGAATAATTTCCCTAATATAATTAGGACACCCTGAGAATACATCCATAATAAGTCCCTTAGGCCTAAGTTACACCAATACCGACACGGAACACGAGATACAACAAGACATGATATTCCAATATATTAATTATAAAAAATGTTAAATCTTGATACGTTAGGACACATTTTGATTTTATATAATTTGTTTAATGTATGTAGTACTGTATATTATATTTAGTACTCAATAATTTAATAAAAAAATAAAGATAAAATTATAATATCCATTAATTTTGCAAAAAAACATAATATAGTACAAATGTTTATATTAAATTAAATAAAATCGTAATCGTAATCATAATCTAACGAATTTAATAGTTGAAATTCAAAATGAAACGCAACGTAATCTTTGAATTTTTTTGAGTCTTTACAACAAGTATTGGAGTATCAGTGAGTATCAGAAAGTGTCGAACACTACGTAGAAGGTTTTAAAGTATTGGTGCTTCATAGGCTTAGGCTGCCTCATTAGTTAGTTTTAATTATTGCAACAGGTTAAATTTGAAACGTACTAAATAGCTTTTTTATTAAATAAAAAAATTCTTAGGTATAGATATAATATTTTTAAAATAAACAAGAGTAAGGCAACCCGTTTTTCTAATAAAAAAAGACAACCCGCTTTAAATAAAACAAAATGTAAAATATAATAGTATAATACTAGTACTATATGTACATCCTTTTTAATTGTTAATGGTCCCATATTTCCTCAAAGCTCTAGCTAAATTTATTTTGTCATAATCAAATATACCTTTGGTTTTGTTCTGGATGGCCCAACCACCATTGTAAGGCCCAGTCGCCACGTGGACCTTATAAGCCATAACAGGCCGGCCATCTAGCGGCCCAGAGTCGCAGGCCCTTACCCCCGTTGAGCTCCACCTCAGCCCTAAGGGCTGACGTGGACCTGCACGCCCACCAAGGGTGCAGCACACCCAAGAGATACACCAAAATGTCTTACCTTGGGACATTAACCACCAAAGGCAATCGCCACAGGTATCACAAAGGGAAACTCTCTCTTTGCCCAACGCTGGCCTCGCCAGTAGCAGGGGGTGCAGCGCTGCCACAACGTCAGCGCCTAAACCGCCCAACACTGCTATCATGGGAGCACACCCCAAGGAGAGTTGACCTTCCCACTGATCTAGCCATACCATGACAATATAAATAACCCCCGGAGGGCACAACAGAAGCATGTTATGTATCGTTATTTGCCTATTACTTGAATTCTCTTATAGCTTATACTTGAGTTGATTAGCCATATCACGTGGCCTGGTCTATACCAAAGCCATAGGTATCGCCCATACAGTGATCATACACCCTATAAGGGAACATAGTGGGCTTATAGATTCCTTCGGTACATTGGCGCCGTCTGTGGGAAACTATAAACTTCTATTCCCATTCTTTCACCAGCTGAAAAGTTATACTTCACCTCCCAGTAAACAAATATGGCAGTTACGAGAAGAGCAGAACAAACGAGAGCTGCGACCCCTGAAGGTCACGTACAAACAGTACGTTCCAGCTCCCCACCATCCATGCACTCGGCACCAGCAGGCGATGCACCACCAGCTCCCGTTATACGCTCGGTTAACCCTCCGTTACGCGTGGCTGACGGAAGAGAGGTTCGCATCAATCGCCAAGTCATAGTGCATGAAGCACAAGGCGAAAACGCGTTACCTACACAACCCCCACCGCCTGGTGTTCGCTACGGTATGCCACTACCCACCACAGTTCCACCACCAATTTACCCAGTGTATCAGCCCCGACCAGCTCAAAGCCAACCGTTACCCTTTTACCATGATTACCGCCCCCCAGGCGCTGCACTATATCCCAACAGGCCTCACGGCCAAAATCCACTCACTCCTTTCCCCACTCATTACCCATTCCATACCTACGCAATACCGCCCTACAACACTATGATTCCACAGCCCCAATACAACCCACAAGTTGTCCCACAAGCACAAGCCGCCCCACAGGGGTCGTTTGTAAACCCAGGCCAACAACAGGGCGCCGGTCAACAAGGCCCAGCCCTCTCTTATTCAGTCGAAGCCCCACCTGCACAAAACCGCCCCCATGGCCAACAAATGCATCACCAGGACCAACAAATGCATCACCAAGACCCAAGGGTAACACCTGCTACCACCTCAGGAAGAAATAAGCCGTTAACTGACCTCCTACGCCTGACCCCCATACCACTTGGCTTCAAAGGCCCGTCTAACATAATCACCTACATTGGAGATTCAGACCCCTTCGAATGGATTCAGAAGTTCGAAGCAGCGATGACACTCCACGGAGAAACCGACCTCCTTATGTGCCGAACTTTCCCGACACTCCTCGGCGGAAGAGCTCTCACGTGGTATACTACCTTACCAACCGGCAGCATTTCTTCTTGGGACGACCTGGCCTACAAATTTCAAGCCCACTTCGCCACCAGTCGCCCCGTGCCTAAGTCCGTTCATTCGCTTGAAAAGATCCGTCAGCAATCAGGCGAATCCCTTAGGGCGTTCCTCGATCGCTTTGACAAAGAAGCTTTGCAAGTGCAAGGCCTTGATCCTAAGGTCCAAGTACATATACTCCTCTCAGGTTTAAGGCAGGGCGCTTTCGCGTACGAGCTAGCCCGGCATGAGATAACTGATCTGGAGGGGGTTAAAAAGAAAGCCCAGGAGTTCATGCGGATTGAGGAATACAAAGGTAGCAGGACCGACGATTCTTCACACAGCCAAGCTCAAAAGCCAACCAAAGGCAAAGCTGAGGGCGATGATGAGAGAAGGACTCAGAACCTTCCCAGAGGAACCGGACGCCCTTCTGGCCGAGGCCAGACCGGGCGCCGCCCACACAGTGTAAACCAGACGGATTACAAAGAGGGGCAGAGAAATCAGCCCCCGCGCACAGAACAGGACAAAGAGACCGCCGTATACTGCAAGTTCCACCGAAGCAACGGCCACAGCACAGAAGACTGCAGACACTTGAAGGAGGAGATCGACGAGCTGATCAAAAGCGGCGCACAGCGACGGGCCGCCGAAGGCACTCGGGGTGATGGAGCGGGCAGACGACGGGATGAGCGCAGCAGGTCGCCAGACAGAAACAACCAATCACGATACCGGTCACGCCATGACCGCCCCAGAAGAGAAGAATCCTCAAGAGGCCACAATCCACCCCCCAGTCCACGCCATAGGAACAGAGGGAACGATGATGAAGAGGAGGACTCCGCTGTCATCAAACACGGAGTAATCAACATGATATCAGGCGGATTGAGCGGAGGCGGAGAAACATCCAACGCCAGGAAAAGGCATCTGAAGCAGTGCCTGGCGATAGCCGGAAAAGTTATTAATAAAGCCAAGCCAAACCCAGGCCCCGCCAAGCCCAAGATCATTTGGGACAGCGACGACCTGGGTGAGGTCCTCCCTGGGCATGACGACCCCCTCGTCATTCAAGCAACAATCGCCAACTTTGGCGTCAACAGGGTCTTTGTCGACCACGGCAGCTCTGCCGATATTTTGTTTCTTCCATGCTTTTCAGCGTTAGGATTCACAACTAACGATCTGACTCCTGTTTCAGGAGAACTTTCAGGTTTCAACGCAACCACTACCAAACCGCTGGGAATGATAACCTTGCGTTTATCATTGGGAACGCCACCGACGTCGAAATCAGCTGATATCCAGTTCTTGGTGCTTGGCACTCCTTCCGCATATAACGCCATACTTGGCCGAAGGATGTTTGCGGCGTTTGAGGCAAGCATTTCCCACCCACACTTGGCAATTAAGTTTGTTGCTAAAAACAACAAGGTTGCAACGGTGAAAGGCGATCAGCTGGTCGCAAGGAGCTGTTACAACATATCCCTAAGGCCAGCTACAAAGGTTACATTCAGAACTCCACCAGCACAACCACCAAGTTCAAACCCATCGCCCCCAAGAAACAGCCCATCCAAGAACACGATCAAAGGCGATCAGTGTCTCTTGGTGGAATTCGATGCAAGAGACGACCCCAGAGTCGAACATGCAAGACCTACCCCCGACGGAGCCCTAGAGCACGTCACACTTGGAGATGCAGACCAAACCACAACCATTGGGGCGGCGATGCATCCCGACACCAAGGAGAAGCTTATTCAACTCCTTAAAAGAAACAAAGACTTGTTCGCTTGGAAACCATCAGACATGCCGGGCATCGACCCTGAAGTTTGCTGCCACAGATTGTCCGTGGATCCCAAGGCGAAACCCATCGCCCAGAAGAAGAGGAAGTTTGGCCCTGACCGCCAAAAGATTATTGATGAAGAAGTAAGGAGACTGCATGACGCCGGATTTATCCGAGAGATCAAATATACCACGTGGCTGTCCAACCCTGTGTTGGTTAAAAAGCCTAATGGGGCGTGGAGAATGTGCGTCGACTACACTGACCTCAACAAAGTGTGCCCAAAGGACGCGTATCCGTTCCCCAGCATCGATCAACTCGTTGATAACGCGTCAGGGTTCAAAATGCTGTCTTTCATGGACGCTTACTCTGGCTACAATCAAATCCCTCTAATGGAGGAAGACCAAGACAAAACGGCGTTCATCACTCAGAACGCCAATTACTGCTATACCATGATGCCCTTTGGCTTGAAGAACGCCGGAGCAACCTATCAGCGCATGATGAACACGGTTTTCAAAGACCTGATCGGCGACAGCATTGAAGTGTACATCGATGACATGATCGCCAAATCACGAGATCCAACGCAGCACCTGAGCGACCTCGAAGGAGTGTTTGAGAGGTTGAGAAAGTACAACATGCGCCTCAACCCCAGCAAATGCGCTTTCGGAGTCCCTGCCGGCAAGTTCCTAGGCTTCATGCTCACTGAAAGGGGCATCGAAGTCAACCCAGATAAGTGCAAGGCGGTCATTGAAATGAGAAGCCCCCAGACAGTCAAGGAAGTTCAACAGCTAACCGGAAGGCTAGTAGCCCTCACACGGTTTCTGGCAAATTCAGCCCATAAGTCCCTCCCCCTCTTCGGCTTACTGAAGAAGGGAGTTACTTTTCAATGGTCGGAAGAGTGTGAAAAGGCGTTCCAAGAGTTCAAGAAAGTTCTTTCCTGCCCCCCGGTCCTCGCAAAACCCGACAGCGGAGAGACGCTTTACTTGTACCTTGCCGTCGGCAATGAGGCAGTCAGCGCCGCACTTATCAAAGATTCAAAACCAGAGGGACAGAAGCCAGTCTATTTCATCAGCAAAGTACTGCAAGGCGCTGAGCTTCGATATCAGCAGGTCGAGAAGGTCGCCTTCACACTCATCTTCGCTGCCAGACGTTTGAGGCCGTATTTTCAGTGCCACCCGATCACAGTCAGAACTAACCAGCCAATCCGCCAGGTTCTCCACAAGCCCGATCTCGCAGGAAGAATGATGTCGTGGGCGGTTGAATTATCTGAGTACCAGATCGCTTACGAGCCGCGTACCGCCATCAAAGCCCAAGCCCTAGCAGACTTCATCGCTGAAATGACACACGTCAACCCATCTGGCGACCAAGTGACTGGCGCCCCTGGACCGGCTACCTGGAAACTATTCGTTGACGGCTCATCCAACGCCAAAGGATCAGGAGCAGGTATGATAATTGAAAATCCAGACGGTGTATCCACGGAACACTCGTTATCATTCGAGTTTAGCACAACCAACAACCAGGCAGAATATGAAGCAATGATAGCAGGCCTAATTCAGGCAAAGGAGATGGGCGCCCAACATCTCAGGGTATTTAGCGACTCGCAACTGGTAACCTTCCAGATCTCAGGAGAGTACCAGACAAAGGGTCCACTGCTATGCAAATATTTGGAAAAGGTCAAAGAGCTACTCCAATCTTTTGAAACTGTTGAAGTAAATCACATCAGGCGAGCAGATAACGCCAGGGCCGACATCCTCGCCAAATTGGCAAGCACTAAGAGCCCAGGTAACAACCGATCTGTGATTCAGCACAATTTGCCTGACCCATGCATAATCATGTCCATTACTGACGCCAACGTCGAAGTCGCTGAAGAAAGTTGGATCACGCCAATCATCAACTATCTGACAGTTGGGATCCTGCCTCCAAACCCTAAAGAAGCCCAGAAGGTCGTTCGGAGAAGTGCCTACTTCTGCATCGTCCAGGGGCGATTGTACAAAAGAGGAATTTCTATTCCACTTCTTAAATGCATCGTCCCAAATGATGTGCATTACATCCTGGAAGAGATTCATGAAGGGATCAACGGACACCACATGGGCGGTCACTCCTTAGCAAAGAAAGCTTTAAGAGCAGGATTTTATTGGCCAA